>PVJS01009047.1:0-51336 GCA_004027185.1 Glis glis
GTACTTGGGAGGCTGAGACAGGAGGATCCGGGTTTGTGGCCAGCCTCAGCTACTTAGTGGGGCCTTCCACAACTTAGTGAGACCCTGTTTCAAAATAAAGAATAAAAAATAGGGCTGGGGGTGTAGCTTGGAGGTAGAATGCCCCTGGGTTCAATCCCCAGTACCACTCCCCCAAAAAATGATCATGAATTTGACCATTAAAAAATGTTAAAATTTTTAGTGATATTGACAGCTTTTCACAGGTCACATTCTCTGGTCATAAGCTTATAATATTTGAAATAAATAGCAAATAAATAAACATAACTTCTGACTACTTAGAAACATACTTCTAGAAACATTATGCTGGGGCGATGAGGAATGAAACAGGGAATTGTATGCTGTATGGGAAGCAATAAAAATGAGAATACTTCATCCCCAAATCTACCAAACATATCAAAAATTATACTCAAGAGAAAAGCAGCCGGGCATGGTGGCGCATGTTTATAATCCCAGTACTTTGGGAGGTGGAGACCGGAGGATCCAGGTTCGCCGCCAGCCTCAGCTCTCGCTGTCTCTCTGTCTCTCTGTCTCTCTGTCTCTACTTAGTGAGGCCCTCCGCAACTTCGTGAGACCCAGTTTCAAAATAAAGTATAAAAAAAAAATAGGGCCGGGGGTGGAGCGCGGAGGTAGAATGCCCCTGGGTTCAATCCCCGGTACCGCAAAAAAAAAAAAAAAAAAAGAGAGAGAAAAGCAATAATCTTAATTATTTCAATACTGAAGAATAAAAATAGAAGATAAAAGAAGAATTCTGAAGAAATTAGAGAAGGAATACCATAAGAGAACATAAGAAGTTAAAACAGATAAAAAATTGGATTTAATGAATTAAAAAACAAAAATCTATATTAAAAGACAAAAAGTAAAAGATATTTTTCAAAAAAGTAATAAAACAGATAAGATTGATTATAAAAAGGAGATAAAATAAAATTATATGTAAGATTAGGAATGAATAAGTAGACATAAGTAGAGCTATAGAAAAGATTGAAAAGAATTATAGAAAACTACATATATTTTGACAACAAATCTGGAGACTTAAGGAGATGGATGATTTTCTAGCAAAAGATAAAATACCAAATTTGACCTAAGAAGATGTAGGATCCTTGAACAGACCAATTACCAAAGACAAGATTGAAAAGGTGAAAAAAGATGTACCATTCAAACAGACACCAGAGCCAGTGGACTCTCAACCAAGTTTTATATAACCTTTAAAGAAGTTTATTCCAAGTTATTTAAAGTATTTCAAGAAATAGAAGAAGAAATAGAACCCTTCCACATTTATTTTATAAACCTTAATAAGTATCAATATAGTACCCAAACAAAACAAAACTCATTTATTAATATATTCGAATATTATTAATATATTTGAATATATTAATAATATATTCGAATAGAATATATTCTATGGTAATATATGGTAAATAGAATATATAAAATTAATACATCATCACTAAGAGGAAACTCCTTCAGGAATTCAAAGACAATTCAGTATTAATATAATCCATTATGACATTAATAAATTTAAGAAAAAAGACCATGTAGTCATATAAATAAGTGCTGAAAAGGCATTGGGTAAAATAAAGCAGTTTTTCTTAATAAAAAACTTAGTAAAACTGGAAAAACTACTTAAATGTATCCATATTTTGCTCTATTTCTATAATAAACACTATTCTAAACAGCAAGCTACACTTCTAAATGATACTTTTCAGTTAAGTCAGGAATGAATAATAATAGCTTGCACTTCTGTACTGCTTACTGTGTGCAAGGATGGGTCTATCTACCTCACATGTATTAATTTCACAAAAGTCCTACGTGAGAGATAACGTAAGCCCCATGTTGCGGATGGGGAGACTGAGGCACAGAGAAGTTACATAACTGGCCCAAGGCACACAAATGGAAATTGGTGACTTTGTTATTCAAGTCATGCAGTGGTGCTCCACAGATTACGCTCCTAGTCACTATGGTGTATAGTTTCTGCAACTAGCCAGATAGTCCTGCTCTTATTGTTAGTATTCAACATTTCTCCAGGTCCTAGCAACTAAGAAGGGGTAAATTACATTTTACACATTTTATTCCTTGAAAGCAATAGAGCATCCAATAAAATACCACTAAAATTAGTTCAGAATCTTGGTAGGGTAGTTGGACAATAGGTAAATACAATTGTTTTACTCTACTCTTTCATTAAAAACCTAGAAATGGAAATAGGGAGAAATATTTCACTTACAAGCATCACACACATGAGAAAAACTATTTTAAAAATTGGCAAGAATTTGATAAGAAAAACACTGTATTTATATAGAATATAGTCTTTTGAAAAAATATGCAAAGAAGATTTGAACAAATGGAAAAAACTCAAATGAAAGACTATTATTTCAACTAAAATTAATATGTAACTTTTTTTCGGTACTGCAGATTGAACCCAGGGGTATTCTACCTCTGAGCTATACCCCCAGCCGTATTTTTGTTCTTTATTTTTGAAATAGGGTCTCACTAAGTTGCGGAGGGGCTGGCTACGAACCCAGATCCTCCTGTCTCAGCCTCCCAAGTACTGGGATTACAAGTGTGTGCCCAGCTTAATATGTAATTTTAATGAAATTCCAGTAACAAGACTTTTTTGGCATTGGATAAACTCCTCCTAAATTATAGATAAAAGAATAACTGCCCCTAGATTGCCAGAGAAAGTGTGGTAGATGAAGAGTGATGGGGAAATTTTCTACTAGGTATTTGACATACCATAATGAAGGACTCATAGGAAAGTAGGATGTTCATGGTCACCATGTCAGGGAAGCAACAAGTTTAAAACCACAAGGGGTGCCTTTGGAAGGTGACTACCTCTGTTTGCCAGAGGTTTCCATTGGATAAACCACCAGTCACAGAGACTTGTAGCTCAAACGTGTTATTAAGGTTACAGGGCTCAAAGGTTGAAAGTCTGCCACAGTTTGCTGGACTGATTCAATGCAACCTTGCTGCTTTGTACCCCCACACAAAGGATGCTGAATACACACCCAAGCAGAAGGTCCAAGGTGAGACATACACTGTCTCCTGTACTCAGGAGTCCAGTAAGATGCTGTTGGAGAGGGTCAGTGGTTGGAAGCAGTGTTTCCTTGACTGAGAAAGGTATTGAACATTGCAATGGAATGTTTTTCCCCCATAACCCCAAGGGGCCACACCTCTGAATTTTGTACAGGTTTATCCTCCACCCCTGTTGGCAGAAATGTGATAACACTGCAGCTAGAGTGGTTAAAACTGGGTCCTCTCACTTGCCAACTAAAGAATACGCCTACATAGTGAAAGCTTTGGGTATCAGAGGACAGAGGAATTTGGACTGCTTCTGACTCACCCACTGGTGGCAAATGGTGAGGGAGTTTAGTCCCTGAGGGAATACTGCAAACGGCTATTGGAAGACTTGCTACATGAATGTGAATTGATTTTGGTCCTAAGATGCTGGCAATGTTCAGGATGGCAGACCAAGCGCCTGCAGATTGTGCAGTGGATTCAGTTACAGTTACAGTGTCTGTAACTTTGGAAACAGCTGAATTCAGCAATTCTCAAGCTCCCCTTAGCTTTTTTTTTTTTTTGGTCGTTTAGGGCTATTCTATTGAGATACTGCATCTTTTACTACCCCTGCTGCCTTTCCATTAAGGCTTCAAGTCTATGATTCCCTTTGTTCCTCCTGGGAGACTATCTTGTTTCTGCTGGAGCTGGGAGGGAACAGGGAGATGAGCTGAGGAGCAGTTTCAGTTCTCTTTATCACTTCACTACATGTGGCTCTTCCAAGCTGGGAGACGCCCTCGGCAGTTATGGGATAGGGAAGTACAATAACACCTCAATTCTTACTATACATTCAGATGTTGAACAATAATAACAGTGCATTCAATTGACCCACAGTTCCCTAAGGCGCCCTGGTCTTTTCTTCTACACTGTGAATCCAGTCGAAACCCCATTATCTGAATTTAAGTGCCTTTTCCTTCTCCAGGTCTAAATAGGATAGTGGCTTGATTGCTTATGGCCAAGATAATGACACAAGTTTGAATCCCCTCCACCTTGAAATTCCCCTGGGGGTTATTCAAATGGGTGTGCATGGTCTTTGATACGGACTTCAATTTGCCTTGGAGGACAGGGAGAATTTGGCTATACCCCAGTTATCTTTCTCCTTAAGACAGCTGAGGAAAGGGTATAGGGCTAGAAGGGATCAGGAAACAGAGAGGGACAGAGCAGTTTCATGACATTCAATGAAGTTTGCATTTGTATTTGATTTCAAATGGTGCAGCAGCTGCTGACTAGACAAGCTTCCAATTTCTGAATCCCCCTTCCTGAGCCCCACCAGTAGCAAGGTCATTATCACTGCCCATTCCAGCCCTGGGGTCCCTTGACTTCACAGCCACAGACACATTGTTTTTTAGGTTGGGATGTTGAATTTGCACCCTTTACCTATTTGTGCTTAACTTGCATACAGTGACCTTTTAAAAAGCCCACTTTAATATGAGTCAAGCGTTGCCCCATTATTATAATTTTTTTATGTTTTTGGCTAATTTTAACAAAAGGGTGAGAGAGCTTTCCAGAGCAGCAAGGCTGACCATAAGAATGTATACTGAGTCCTTTGGGTTAATTTCTAATTGTTTATTGATTTATCAGATTGTAAAGCTGATCTGGGGATAGAATGAGTCCTCTGTGATTTCTCCCTACAGTTTGTTATTCTCAAGGAAATCTCCCCAAGAAGGGCAAAGGTTTTTCATAGCAGGCAAGATGCACAGAGAAAAACCCTCTGAGACCTTTTCCTGTCATTTTGAATGGCTCTAAGGTTGGCTTGGTGACATGCAGGAGGGGCTGAGACATCAGATGCCTCTGCTGTTGCCATTCTTCTTTAACAAGCAGGACACACGCCACACCTTGGGCTCCAGCTAGCCGCTAACAAGTAGGTTGAGTTCTGCCACAGTGGCTACAAATATGCCTCCCTTCTCATTCCAAATAGATGTTCACTTCTGTAACTGTTGTCTGAAAGGTAGAATCTTCTGCATATCCAGAATGCTGACACTTGCACGCACCCATGCGCACGCACACTCCCGCTTTACTGGAGATTGAACCCACTAGTGTTCTGCCTCTGAGCTACATCCCTGGCCCTTTTGAAAAAAAAAAAAAGACAATTACCTTGAGACAAGCATTGCTTAGTTGCCCAGGCTGACCTCAAACTTGTGAGCTTTCTGTCTCAGCCTTTTGAGTAGCTGGGATTACAGAAGTGTGCCACCCTGCCTGGCCTTGCATATTCAGTATGAATCCTAGTACTAATTGTCATGGGTGGAGGATTAATGTTGACAACCCGATTGATAAGAAAAGCCTCTTACTTGGAAGACAACTAACAACACCCTAGGAATCTTTGGGGGTAGCTGTCTTTGAACCAATTTCCTAGTACTTGGTCAGCAACCACATCCTTTAATTCTTAAGCATTAGGCAGTAAAATGAAAAAACATTTATTGACTAATGTAGTTGGCCAACATATTCACTATTGATATAATGGACTTCTTAAACCTGATTTGTCAATTTAAAATAATGTTAACTTAAAAATAAATATTTAAAAATTCCTTTATTCAGCCCCAATTTTCCCCATCTCTCTTCTACTAAGTCATGTCTCCATTAGTGTGCAATTCTCTTCATTAGAATTGATAAGAACTGTGACAAGTCTAAGGTTTTTCATCTTACTTTAAAGATAATGTGTTAGCCTTCCAGAGGTTTATAGATCATGATAGAAGACATAAGACTCCTGGTTCAGAGATTAAGGACATGTTATTACCCACTGCAATAGTAATAGCCAGATGTATTAGTTCATTTTCAGTTACTATAATGAAATACCTGGCTGGGTACTTGAAGAAAATAGTTTACTTAGCTCACATTTTTGAACTTCAAGGGCATGGTGCTGGCATCAGCCCAGCTTTGGTGAGGACCTCATGACAAATGACACCACTGTGGTGAAACACACATGATAGGGAAAGACCACATCACCAGACAGGATGCTCAAGAATAGACAGTGGTCAGTAACAACCTCCCACTGAGCCCCATCTCTGAAGTTCTTACCACCTCTCAACATTACCACACTGGAAACCAAACTTCCAACACATAAACTTTGGGGGACAAACCACACCCAAACCATAGCATCATAGTATTTTTTGCATTGACTCTCTGAACCCCAATTCCCATCTCTGGTGTAAAGTGCCCCAAATGATATCTGCACACATAGGAGAGAAACATTGACATTAGGGAACTAGAATTTTTTCTAATTGACCAGAAGTGTGCCTGAACTTTGCTCCACAGGGAGACACTATGTTTATCCTCTAAGACTGTAAACCAGCTTGCCTTTTGCTTAGGAGGGAGACCTTAGCTTTATCTTCCAAGGCTGTTTCTCTACAGTTATCTTTGGAACTGTAGTCTAAACCAAAGGACAGTCAGTTGACACTCTGAAGACTTGCAAGATTGTGAGAGACCCCTGGAGATTCATCTCCTAACATCAAATTTATATCCTTTATGTAAATGAAACAAAATTAAGGAGAATGAACATTTTATAGCATCTAAATCAGGATAAACATTGAAAATTGTATATTTAGAGAATTGTTTGATGAAAACTATTAAGATTTTCAGTCTATTGGAAATGTCAATTTTAGTATAAAATCTTTGAAGAAATTTTATGCATTTTGAAGAAGATTTCAGACAATTTCATGAAAAGGAAGTTGATTCTTTCTTAAAATAAATATCTATAATACAATATCTTTAAAGAGATACTGCTCAGAAACTGGTTAATTATTATGCTTATATTATTTTAAATATTTAGATAATCAGTATAAAAAGTTTTGAAATATTTGATTTAAATATTCACAGATATGTCATTTTCATTTTCATAAAGAATTTTAATTTTGAAAGCTCCTGAATGGAACCATTTAAAAATCTACTATTACAGAGACACATCCAAGATGGCGACTAAGGGAGATACCACCTTACGATCTCTCTGAAACTTGGATCTCAATCACCGTGAAAGCAACTTCTCTACAGAAGAAGAAAGGCAACAAAAACTGGAACTAAACAACGAAAAATTTGAAACGCGATTGAATCAAAGCCAGAAGACAAAACAGGAAAATAAAAAGCTCCAAGTGCCTTACCTAAGGAACAGCAGCGGTGCCATCTTGGCGGGACTGCGCAGGCTGCTCCCAGCATTGCAGCTTTCACACGCCGCCAGCAGGGAAGCCAGAAACCTGTTGTGAGTTCAACTGCAGATCAGCAGAGACGAAAGCAAACAGCGGCTCGCTCCACACTCCAGAGACCAAACGGCGGCAGAGATAGTGGCTGTAGTGGCACCATCTTGGCAGGACCTTACCTGCGGCTATCAGCATTGTGGCTTTCACACAAGACCAACGGAGATGCCAGCAACCTGATGTGAATCCAGCAACTGCAGAATAGCAGCAGTGAAGGTGAGCAGCAACTCACTGCATGCGCAACACAGACCCAAACTGCTGCGTCGGCAGAAGTGGCAGCGGTCAGACCGCGCTGGGGGCTACCACCATTGCAACTTCTGCAAGCCACCAACAAAGAAGCCAGGGACCTCTTCTAAAACCAGCAACTGCAGAGCATCAGCAACAAAAGCGAGCAGCAGTTCGATCCACGCTCGGCAGAGTCCCCAGTGCCCCGGGGCCTGACCAGAACCTGCGGCAGCAACTGAGCACACTCAATTAAGAGCAGTGCTCAGCGAGACCATAAGTCAATGAGCCATCCCAGGGGGAGACCACCCAGCGCGGCCACAAGGACTTGCGGGGTCTGGGACAGTGCAGATTGCCCCGGTGGTGGTGGGAGTGGGGTCTGCTGTGAGATGCAGTAGACACGTGGATAAGTAAACAGTCCCTGGCGACATTTGGGTGGGACAGACTTGCAGCCTGCACATTGCAGCACCCATATAGAGTCCCCGGGGATTGCACAGGAAATATAGTTGTGGTACCTGGGGAAAAATTGGACCAAATCAGCCCTCTCTGTGGAAAACGTGGAGTTCCGTGTTTGCACAGAATCAGGTCAAAGCGACATCTGCCGCTTCTGTAGGCAAAGAGAGACACAAGCCCAGGGCCCCCTGCTGGTGACACCTGCCATAGGTGTAGAAAGAGAGAGACAAAGGGACAGCCCAAGTGGAGAACACGGAGACCCATGCTTACAGTGAGAGGGGCAATGGCGGCACTGGTCGCCTGCACAGGTAATAAGAGGCACCAGGCAAGGGTCCCAATCACTGAAGACGACCAATAATAGGGCCTGCAAATGGACATTATACTGAGCAAGTGAGAATAACCATTCAGTAAAGGCTATTCACCTTTAAGGCTCACCTAGTAGCAACTGTCTACCTCCAGGATAAGAAACTATAAAGGGAGAGGGATTAGACATAGGAAACCTACAAAGTAAGAGAAAGAGAGAGAGAGAGAGAGAGGGCTACCAAAAGCAACAAAGGTATAAACATAAGAAACCTGAAATCATAAAAAGGAAGAATAGCAAAGAAACAATGAGCTCCCACTACCCCACAACAATAGAACCTGCCAACACAGAAGTGCAAAGATTGTCAGAAGGACAATTCAGAACTTTAATAGTAGAAATTATACAGGATTTCTGAAAAGAATTCAGAGAGAGCCTTAAAGAACTGAAGGATAAAACAAACAAAGAATCTGACACCCTGAACAGGAATAAAAAAGAAGCTCTGAAGGAAGTGAAGGATGCAATAATTGAAATGAAGGCATCAATACAGACCATCAACAATAGACTAGACCACATGGAAAACAGAATCTCACTCCTAGAAGATGATCTCTCCAAAAATGAACACATAATATATAATTTAGAAAAAACAATTTGACAGCATGAATTGGACATTGAAGAGATCTCAGCCAATATTAAAAGAGAAAACCTAAGAATAATAGGCATAGAAGAGGTAATAGAAGCTGAAACCAAAAGAATCAATAATCTATTCAAAGAAGTAATATTAGAAAATTTTCCAAACATAGAAAAAGAGGTCGACACACAGGTACAGGAAACATATAGAACCTCTAATAGACAAGATCAGAGAAGAGGTTCATCATGCCACATAATTATCAAATTGACTAATGTAGAGGCCAAGGAGAGAATCTTAAAGGCAGCAAGAGTAAAAGACCAAGTAACATTCAGAGGCAAACCAATAAGAATCACTCCCGACCTTCCAAACCAAGTCATGAAAGCAAGGAGGGCCTGGAGAGACATATTCCAAACTCTGGAAGAAAACAACTTCCAGCCAAGATTTATGTACCCAGCAAAGACATCTATCAAATATGACAGGGAAATAAAAACCTTCCATGACAAACAGAAGATGAAAGACTTTATCATCCAAACCAGTACTAGAGAAAATACTCAAAGAGCTTAATTACAAAGAAGAAATAATAAGGAAATACCAGAACCAGAGAAACAGTGATTTCTAACACACAAACAACTAGACAAAGAACAAATACTACCTCAAACAGAAATTAAAACTCAAAATGTTAGGAATTAAAACCCATCTCTCAATAATAACACTGAATCTAAATGGCCTCAACTCCCCAATAAAAAGACATGAGGTGGCAAAATGGATTAAAAATCACAATCCATCTATATGCTGCCTGCAAGAAACACACCCTAGATGTAAAGATATGCACAAACTAAAGGTGAAGGATGGAGCAAGGTAATCCACACTATTGGAACTCGAAAACAAGCAGGAGTAGCAATTATGATATCAGACAAATTAGACTTCAAACCTAAACATATCAGAAGAGACAAAGAAGGTCATTTCTTACTGGTAAAAGGAACAATACAGCAAGAGGATATAACAATAGTCGACATTTATGCCCCAAACATAGGTGCAACAACTTTCATAAAAGAAACTCTTCGTGAAATTAAATCACACATAGATCCCAATACAATAATATTGGGAGACTTCAACATCCCTCTCACACCAGTAGATCGGTTTTCAAGACAAAAGGTCAGTAAAGATGCTTCAGAGCCAGGTGTGGTGGCGCACACTTGTAATCCCAGTACTTTGGGAGGCAGAGACCGGAGGATCTGGGTTCGCGGCCAGCCTCAGCTCTCACTCTCTCTCTCTCTCCCTGTCTCTCTTTCTCTCTTTCTACCTAGTGAGGCCCTCCGCAACTTCGTGAGACCCGGTTTCAAAATAAAGTGTAAAAAAAATAAGGCTGGGGGTGTAGCGCGGAGGTAGAATGCCCCTGCATTCAATCCTTGGTACCGCAAAAAAAAAAAAAAAGATGCTTCAGACCTACAGAACACCATAAACCAAATGGACCTACTAGACACACACAAAATATTCCATCCAAGTACAGCTGAACTCACATTTTTTTTCAGCTGCTCATGGAACCTTCTCTAAAATAGACCATATCCTAGGCCACAAAGTGAGTACTAGCAATTTCAAAAAATGTGACATAATCCCGTATCTTTTCAGACCATAATGGAATGAAACTAGAAATCAACTATAAGAAGACCCAGAGAAAGAGAAACCTCATAAACATGTGGAGACTGAACATCACACTGCTGAATGAGGAATGGGTCAGAGAAGAAATAAGGGGAGAAATTAAGAAATTCCTAGAAGCAAACGAAAACAGAGACACAACATATCAAAATCTCTGGGACACTCTGAAGGCAGTGTTAAGAGGAAAATTCATAGCACTGAGTGCTACCCTGAGATTTCACCTAACCACAATTAGAATGGCAATTATTGAAAACACAAACAATAACAAATGCTGGTGAGGATATGGAAAAGTAGGAACTCTAATACACTGTTGGTGGGATTGCAAATTAGTACAACCACTTTGGAAAACAGTGTGGAGGATCCTCAGAAGATTGGGAATGGACCTACCATATGACCCAGCAATACCACTTCTAGGCATCTACCCAAAAGAATGGAAACCAAATTACCAGACTAATGCATTCGTATCTATGTTTATAGCTGCACAATTCACAATTGCCAAACTTTAGAACCAGCCAAGATGTCCATCAACAGATAAATAGATTACAAAACTATGGGATATGTACACAATGGAATTTTACACCGCTATCAAAAAGAACAAAATTTTGTTATTTGCAGGAAACTGGGTCAAATTAGAGAACATTATTCTTAGTGAGATTAGTCAGTCACAAAAAGTGAAAAGTCAGATGTTCTCCCTAATATGTGGAAGCTAGTGAAAATAGGGCATAGGAGGGACTCCAGACAAAGATGGAGAAAATCTCAGGTGATCAAAGAAGGAGAACTAACTGCGGGGGATGCGAGGGGGGAAGACGGAAACACCCTAATGCACAGGATGTACATATGCAAATATACCAAAGTCAACTAATATGTTGAGCATGGGAAAGAGGGAAGGGGGAGAGAATGGGAGTGGGAATTGGGGGAGGGCTAATTGACCGTCATGTGCATGTATACTTCTACCACCCTGAAACCCATCAAGTTGTATGATTACAATCCACCAATTAAAAAAATTTTTTTTCACAGCTGGGCGTGGTGGCGCACGCTTGTAATCCCAGTACTTGGGAGGCTGAGACCAGAGGATCTGGGTTCGTGGCCAGCCTCAGCTACTTAGTGAGGCCCTCCGCAACTTAGTGAGACCCTGATTCAAAATAAAGAATAAAATATAGGGCTGGGGGTGTAGCTCGGAGGTAGAATGCCCCTGGGTTCAATCCCTGGTACTGCCAAAAATAAAAAATAATTTTTTTCACTGATTTTTCTATTGGGGCAAACAGAGCTTAGTGTTATTCAATACAGGGAAATCTACCAGTTTCCCTTGCAGGATTCTGGATGGAAAGATCCAATTCAAGTAGAGAAAATCCATTTAGAATTTGGCATTTGTCCTTTTGTAGATAGAATAATGTTATGGACTAAATGTTTACATCCTCTCCAAATTCATATGTTAAATTCCTAACCCTCAGTGTGAATGTATTAAGAGGTAGAGCCTTGGGGAGGTAATTGAATCAGGAGAGTGGAACCCTCATGCTTAGGGTTAGAATCTTTATAAAAGTGTCCTCAGAAAGCTCTCTTGCCCTTTTTCTACCATCTGTGGATAAAACAAGAAGTTGTCGGTCTACAGCTTGGGAGACAGCACTCACCAGAAACCAATCTTCCTGGCACTCTGATCTAGAACTTTCAGTTTCCAGAACTGTAAGAAATAAATTTCTGGTGTTTATATGGCAAAAATAAATAAATAAAAATAAAAATCTACTATTACAATAAAAAATAACATATAGTCAATAAATACATGTTTTCCAAAATAATAGATAGTTATGTTAGGGACCCAGGTCAATATCATAAATATCCTGTTTTGGATGGCAAACTTTTCTATTCATTGAATCTGAATAAATGTAACCTGGTGAGAGTGAAGAAACTGAGTGATTGAAGGAAACTACTGAGGACTGAGGAAAATTTTAAAAGCTCCATGAGAAAGGTGAAAGTGATCTGTACAGAATACACACAGAACAGAGCTGTTCAATTCATTATATTTTCACCAGTCATTCAGAGGATGATTGCGATATCTTTTTAACATCCTTTACAGATTTAAAGTTTATTTTATAAGTGCTAAATACATCTTAAAATAATTTAGGGGACATGTGAAAAAGTAGTATGTCCAATATATTTGCTATAAAGTACATTCTATTCATATTGCTTCTGTTGTATGTAAAGAATCAGCTGTCTTCTCTCCTAGCGTTTACTTTCTTCCTTTCAGTACAGTGAAGTTTTATGTGACTCTTAATTAAAACCCTGCTTTGATTTGGGGGCATTTTCTACACTTGCAATAATGTCAGTTTCTTGATATGTTCTTCCTTCCCATAATCGCATTGAATTTTAACACCACTTTTGAATGCTGAGTAAGTTAGTCATGAAGATTATTAGTATGATGGAAATATAGCAAAATTTAAAAACTGAGCCCCTGGCATCAGTTAGAACCAGGCTCGAGTTCTAGTTCTACCTCTTACAAGCCATGCGACTGCAACTTATTTTATCTCTCTAAGCCTCAACTGCCTTACCAATAAAATGGGAATAGTAATGACAATATTCTCTTGCTGTGACTTGAATGTATCTCCCCAAAGGCAGGTGTTTGAAACTCAACCTCCAATGCAACAGTGTTGAGCAGTGGGGCATAATAAGAGGTGTTCAGGGTCATGAGGACTCCATCTTCATGAATGAAACAATACTGACTATAAATGGGATTGATCATACCTCCTGCTGTGGTATGATGTAGTAAGAAGGCCCTAGCCACATGCTGACACCCTGATATTGGATTTCCTAGCCTCTAGAAGAGTGAGAAACAATTTTTTTCCATATAGATTTTTTTCCATATGGATTTTTTCCATATGGATTACCCAGTCTGTGGTATTCTGTTACTGCAACACAAAACAGACTAAAACATTTCCTCCCTGCATTGTGAGGATTAAATGAGGTAAGAATGCTAAAAGCTTAGCACAGTGCCTGACACACAGTTAACACTGAACACGATTGGTGACAAGTATGACAATATCAACATAACACAAAAACCAAAGGTCCAAGAAGCTCAGTGTGATCTTAATAAACATCAGGCTGTGAGTATCAGAATCCAATTCTAATTTACTTACTAGTGTATGTATTGCCTCGCATTCGTGGGTTTTATTTCAGGTGTGCCTTATGACATCTACCACTGAGTCATTTTTTTACTTGAGAAAATGTATTATGTGCGAAACAGGAATGAATGATTGGAGTGGGAAAGGATGGTATTTATACGGATGGACCAAATAAGTACACCTTTTGCCCAAGTGTGATTTTTGCCGCCTGATGATTTTTGAAAGCACTTTGCAAAGCTGGGATAACTAATCTGACCCATAGCCCTATTAGTAAAGTCAATATTTTTATCCCTGTTTTACAGATAGAGGAACTGAGCCAAGACATAGTAAATGTCTTTGTCAAGGTTATATAGAAAGTCAGTGCAGAACTACACATTTATTTCAGAGTATCGATTCAAAAAACCATGCATTGTATAATTCTGGAAATGTGTAAAATAACTGAAAACACACTCTATATGATGGATATTTTTAAAATAGAATAATACAAATATAATTTCTGAAATCTCCAAATCAATATCATACCTGTGTAATCACTTATTTCTTTTTTTTTTTTTTTGGTACCGGGGATTGAACCCAGGGGCATTCTACCTCCGCACTACACCCCCGGCCCTATTTTTTATACTTTATTTTGAAACCGGGTCTCACGAAGTTGCGGAGAGCCTCACTAAGTAGAGAGAGAGAGACAGAGACAGAGACAGAGACAGAGGAAGGAAGGGAGAGAGAGAGAGAGAGAGAGAGAGCTGAGGCTGGCCCTGAACCCGGATACTCCGGTCTCCGCCTCCCAAAGTACTGGGATTACAAAGCATGCGCCACCACACCCCGCCGTAATCACTTATTTCTAACAGTATTATACTGGTTGAATCATGTCTGCAAAAAGAAACAAATAATTGTATTGATTAAACAGCTTTTGGAAAGGGACTGGAGAGAGAGCTATCATAGAAGAAAGAGTTGATTCAATACATTTAGTACATTGAGTTTGTACCTAATACATTTTAATATTCAACTGAAATTCGAGAGTGGTAGTGTTTCCTTCTGACAGGAAGGACAGCTCTGAATTTCTGTCCCCTCTGCAGCTCCAGCTCCTCTGGTCTCTATGGCTACATGAAAGAGAAAGTGAGCCATCCAGAGTGAATTCATCACAGAATATAGTAATTCTTGTCCAGCAGAGAAGAGCTATTTATTTCTTCTGTAAAACAGGGTGTGGATAGATACTGTAATTAGAAGTACATCTAAATGCAAGGGATAACTATATTTCCTTTCTCTATTTTAGTCCTCTGTCTTTTGCTGAAATGTGAGATCAGGCAGCCCATGGAAACCATTTTAAATTGGCAGAGATGGATCTCCCTTGGCTAAATTTAGCAGGGTAGTCAAAATTTTAGTAGTCTGTCTCACCCACTCTAAGTTAATTTCCCACTTAGCATTTGTGCCTGCTAACTGGCTGTTTTGTGTAGAAATGTATAGCTTTGCTTTCCAAGAGAAAAGAGCTGGGAGTGGAGTACAGTTAGCCCCGAAACAGCTCCTATTCGAGGACAGACTTTATTTTCATCTTGCAGGGGAGATGAGCCAGGCATGCACAGGCAAGTCCTCTGCGAGTCCACAGAACATATCCACGTTCAGTATTGTTCTGTCAGAGAAGTTGCATCACCAAATATTTTATATAAAAATGTTTTTAGTTGTTAAATTGGGTTGAAAAAATGATATTGCATTTGGATGTTGGATAAAGGGATATCATCCCAGTGACATCTGACATTTTAATAATAGTTTCATGTGGATAGCAATATAAGAAAGAAAACCCTGTCATGCTTTGGGGTTAGTATAAAATGCTGAATACCGCTTTTGCTCTAAACAATGGTCACATCAACAAGCCAGTTTCTATAACCACTCACCATAGGGAGTTCAAATTTACTTAGTTAGGAAATCTATCATGGTTATTAGTTATCACATTGGAGTCCAAACAGTGCACTGATTTCCCCTTGCCCCCTTGCCCCATTAACCAGAGGATACAATGAAAACAGAGCAAGCTCCATCCCAGCTCCATTGAAAGTCCCCTGCAAGTCTCCTTCCCACCTCCTGCTCAGGGTTCACCTGCTAAAGATGTATCTACTGCCGATTCTGCTGCAGCTCACCAGCCGCGGCCTCTTGAACTAGCCACCTGCACCTTTGCATGAACCTGCATGGGGACTTTTTCTCCTTTCCCAAGGAAAGTTCCTCTGGTTGGGTTTCTGTGTTGCACCCTCTTAGCCCCTGTTTCGTTCTTGGTTTCCTTTTATTTATATGTAAATATATCCTTTTTAATAGGAGTATTTGACTAATTTCCTCTACCAATCGTGCCAGACTATAATCTCTTTAAAAGCAGGAAATATTATTGTTTCTGCAGCTCTTGGTTCAGTGTCAAGCAACTACAAAGAGGAAAGACACTATTTGTTGAGTGAATGATGAAGTAAATATTAGGAGAACTTCCTCCAGATTGTCAATAAAATGAAGAAGAGGTACCCATGTCTCTTAGTGGCCTTACTGATAATAGGAAACAGAAGAGGCTAAAACTTTAAAGACAGACTTCTCCAACCTCACAATTTTGCTTGCGGGCTCAGTCTGTTGCTTGGAACAAGCTTACATCATTAGTGTCAGATTTATATCGGTAATATATTGTGAAGACCCTGATCTATAAAAGAACTTTTTTCCACAGGAACTTTGCTGGTAATGGAAGTGATTTTTCTCCAGCAGAGCTTGATAAACTTAACTAGGACCCAGAGTTCCAGAACTGAAAGGAGCCCCAAGAGAGAGGCAGAGCTGCACGGAAATAACTTGAGAGCAGCCACATATATGTGAGATTTGGATTCCTGGGTCCCAGTTGGGGAGTGTTCAGGATTTCTGTGCTAAAGAGGGGGCCAGGTAGGTACCCCCTGGTACTTCATTCTGCTCCATCTGTGTAGTAATGAAGCCAGCAGACAACTTTGGGCCCAAACCTCTGGCTCTGCATGGGGGTCCCATGCAGAGCACAGGTAAGGTGCATGGCAGAAAGGAGATCTTGCTGCTCAGGTACATGTAGTGCTCCTGGGCAGTGCTCCTGGGCGGTGCTCTTGTGCAGTGCTCCTGGGCAGTGCTCTTGGGCAGCGCTCCTGGGCAGCGCTCTTGGGTAGTGCTCCTGGGAAATGCTCCTGGGCAGTGCTCCTGGGCAGTGCTCCTGGGTAGTGCTCTTGGGTAGTGCTCCTGGGCAGTGCTCTTGGGCAGTGCTCTTGGGCAGCTGCATTTTTCGAGGTATGACCTTTGCAGTGTTGGCATCAGATTCACTTGTGTCCTTGTTAAAAATTCAGATCTGGCCAGGCGTGGTGGTGCACGCTTGTAATCCTAGTACTTGGGAGGCTGAGACCAGAGGATCTGGGTTCGCGGCTAGCCTCAGCTACTTAATGAGGCCCTCTGCAACTTAGTGAGACCCTGTTTCAAAATAAAGTATAAAAAAAATAGGTCCAGGGGTGTAGCTCGGAGGTAAAACGCCCCCTGGGTTCAATCCCCAGTACTGCAAAAAAATATTCCCATCTGGGTGTTTCCAGCCCCAAATAAATCAAAGTCTTCTGTTGGTCAGGGGCAGGAGAGGAAAGCTGAGGAACTGTACTAGTTTGCTAGGGCCACCATAACAAATACCATGGAGTAGGTGGCCTAAATGACAGGGGTTTCCTCTTGGATCTGGACACTGGAAGTCCAGCGGGTGGGGTTCCCCTGAGGCCGCTCTCCTTGGCTTGCAGATGGCCGTCCCCTCACCGCCCCTTCGCATGGTCCTCTCTGCTATCTCCTCTGAGCCCTAAGCCCCTCTTTTTATGAGAATACCGGTCAGATTAGAGTAGGACTTACTGTAATGGCCTCCTGTAAACTTAACTCTTTAAAGGCCACGCCTCCAAACAGTGACATTCTGAGGTCCTGAGGGTTAGAGCTTCAACATGGGAATTTTAAGAAGACACCATTCAACCCATAAGCAGCAAAGTTGATTAAAAAACACTTCATAGAGCCAGGTGCAGTGGTGTAGGCCTATTATCCCAGTACCTGGGAAGCTGAGACCGGAAGGTTCAAGGACAGCCTCAACAATTTAGTGAGACCCTCAGCAACTTAGTAAGACCCAGTTTCAAAATGAAAGATAAAAAGGGCTGGGAGTATAGCTTGGAGGTTCAATATCCATTAAAAAAAAAAAACTTCATAGAATTCTAAAAGTACAAATCTGAAAGCAGTGACATTCTTCACCACTTCCCTTGGGGAAGATTACTGGGCCTTTTTAGTCCTTGGCAGAGCCAGGAGCCCCCTGGCTCTTGCTGCTCCAAACTCATTAGCACATCCGTGAGTGTCATAACTACCCAGGACAAAGAGTGCCATGTACTTTCTAACCTAATGTGATGACGCTCTCCTTCTAACTGTCTCATTAGGAACATGAAGAACATTAAAACAATTTAACTCTGGAGCTAGGAAGTATTTACAAGCATAATTTCTATTTTGCCTGGCTTAACAGACATCGTTTTTAGGAACTAACACTTCCTAATGGAGACATCAACCTTCATCCGTCCATTAAGCAATGTCTGTTGAGCTTCTATGTACGAAGACCTCAACCTGTCATCAGCACTGTCTAGCTACCAGTTTGCTGAGCAGCCAGGGCCCAGAGCTTCGTACATCCTATGGGCTGAATGCCCCCAGGGCATAGGTGGAAACTTAATTGCCAATGTGATAGTATTAACAGGTGGCAACTTTAGGCTCATGATTGGATCATGAGGCCTGCACACTCATGAGTGGGATGAATGCAGTAATAAGGAACCATGTTGCAAGCAGAGAACCAGCCTTTACCTGGTTGAATCTGCCCACACCTTCACTTCAAGCCTCCTAGCCTCCAGACTCATGAGAAATCAATCACTACTATGTATAAATTGCTTGGTCTGTGGGGCAGCAGCAGAAAAACTGAGACAGTGCACCTGTCAAATTTTGTAATTATGGGAGATTTGTTTATGCCTGTGTGATGGTATAGAAGTTAATTATTTACATATTTGTCTTTTTTGCCTGCTGGTATGTTTCTTCAGAGCAGGGGCAAGTACTAGACTTCATTCAGTTATGTTTCTCTAAAATGGTATCTGACATAAATGATTGTTGGATGGATGAATGAATGAAGAATTTGAAAAAATGCCATTAGGTTTGAATGTTGTCTGAAGAGGCACTTGCTCACCCCTTGTCTTCACTAACCTCAAGAGATTATACGTGTTTGTTATTTTAAATTTCTGCCTATTGGAGCAAAGGAAGAAAATTTCAGTTTGTCTGCACAATCTCAATAACAACTACATGCAAACAAATATATGAATAAAATTCAAATACAGGTATTAGAGACAGAACAGTGTTTCTAATGACAGAAAGCAAGCAGATGAGGCAGTGGCAATGTTCAAAAAGTTATAAAATTATTATCTAAAGAGTGTAACATCTCACTAATTGTGAGTTGATAAGGACTTTTTGATAATTCTGACAGAATTGAAACTGAAAATAACTTATGTGCTTCTATAGAAGAACAAGAATTTTCTTTATTAAGTAAAGAGTGTAAATATGATAGTTCAGAAATAATAAATCTATATGATGGCTGTTTTCAAGTACCATAGCATCACAAAACAGCATATCCTGGGCATGGTATAATATAATGTCCCTTCATCCCTTTATCCTTTCCTTTCTCATTGCCAGTGGTGTGAAGGTTATTTGTTTGTCTGTTTGGGTTTTTTGTTTGTTTGATAAAACAATGCATCAGATCTGCCCTGAGAGGTGATGAATATTAGCCAGAGAACTTTTTGTCTTTTAAATTCTCTACTACATGTGTGCTCTACCAGAATGGATCCAGGAATAGCTTTCCATAGTTTGACAACAAGCAAGAGAATATTATGCCAAGTGAGATCAGTTAGCCTCAGAAAGGCAAGGGTTGTGTGTTTTCTCTCATATGTAGAATCTAGAAAAAAATAGGAAACAAAAGGGACTTCAGAGAAATGAGGAGAGAGACAAGTAGTGGAAGGGGATTGGGGGAGGAAGGTGGGATGGGAAGAAGGAGGACTGAGAAAGGAAACAGTTTAAATAATGTTATGTCCATATTTGAAGGCATTACTACCAGACTCACTAACATGTATGGGGAGGGAGGAAAGGGAATTTTCTTTATTCCCTTTGGGATGCAGAAGGAAATACACCTAGTGCTGTGTGCATATGTTATATGACTTTGAATCTCACTGTGATGCATAATTACAATGCACCAATAAAAGTATTTAAGAAAAGACCTGGAAGGAGCTAAGATTCTGTGGGAGGACTGAGGTGAAAATAGGTTTATGGGAGGATATTATTTTGAACTGAGCTCCTGTACTAGGCCCCAACAGACCAGACCAAATCAGAATGGAATCACTTGTGCTAGATGTCATGTAATCAAACTGAACTGAGAATTGGGTCAGTTTTCCAAAACCAGGAGAGTCACAGCAACCAAGCATAAGGAGCCCAGTGAACCTGAACTGCATGATAAGGAAGTTCCCTCTGCTTCCACCCACAGGAGGAAAGTAGGATGGAGTAGCCTGATGCTAACCAGTCTGCTTTTTGCACTGTGCTGTTTCCTGGTTCTGCTTGTAAAAAGCTGAAGTTCATTCAATGCATAGTGGAGCACTGTTCTATTTCATAGCCAGGCGTAGTGGAGCACGTTTGCAATCCCAGTACTTGGGAGGCTGAGACTGGAGGATCCGGGTTCGCGGCCAGCCTCAGCCACTTAGTGAGGCCCTCCGCAACTTAGCAAGACCCTGTTTCAAAATAAAGAATAAAAAATAGGGCTGGGGGTGTAGCTCGGAGGTAGAATGCTCCTGGCTTCAATCCCCAGTACCGCAAAAAACAAAAAAGAAATAACTATTTCATAGACAGGATGCTTCCTGGTTCTTGAATGACTAATAAAAGCCAATTAGAGCTCTAAACTCGATTTATTGATATTTTGTTCTTTGACAGTTCTCATCCCTAGATGGATCTGAAAAACTTCACAGGGACCCAAAGGGACAGTAGAGGAATGTTATGCTTATCCTTTAAATTTGGAATGTTTGCAATTGGTTGCTTGTACGTTTGTGTTCTTTCTAACCATGGAGTTACTGACATGCCCTTCCAGGTAAGTGGGTCATTTTGACAGAGTTATGTTTACCTTGTTAAAAGTGTCTTTGACTGCATAATTCTCTTTAAGCACTCATAGACAATGAAAATTCATTTCTTTAAACATATTTTAGAAATCAGACTTTTAATTATTTTTTTATTGGCGTTCCTTCTGTCAGCTGTGCCCATCTCTGAACTCTTATTTTCCCAATATATCCAAATAGTTGAGTCCTTCATCGTTTTCTAATTTTCCTTTTCTGCTTACCTGCTATGACTGCTGTAAAATTGGGGTCAAGTTACTTCACAATAGCAGGACTTTGTTTTACATTCTTCTTATATTCTCCAAAGAGCAGAGTATAAAACGGGAACATAAAAGTACTCAATAAAGATTTATGGCTTGCTCAGAATTTTAAAAAATCTGCTAGTATAAACCTCACAAGGTTCTTCTGACTTCTAATCCAGTCTCTTAGCTTTTCTTAAATTTCTTCTTGAAAGTTTTAAATAAAAAATGTGGATATTACAGTGACCAATTTCTTAAAAAAAAATAGGCCTTCTCTTTTTGCCAGAAGCAGGAGGGTTTCAAACATGAATTTACTGAATTCTCTCTTACATCAGTAGATCCTTGTTTGTAAGTTAGTCATGAGTTGGGCTCTACTGATGTGCAGCTGATAAAATATGTGACATATTTTGTGCCAGATACAACTACCCAGCAGTCTTTCACCCACTGTGCCTTCTTACTGCAATCAACCATCCCCCACACCCACCAACCAAGAATCTTCATAATTAACACCCCCTGCCTCTTCTCCACCATTACATACAGCTCAGTAATAGGAAACAGTAGCTCTCTTCTTAGGGAAGAAACATGAAGTTCTTTTTTCCCTTTCCTTCCTCATACGTGGTGCTCCAGAAGGGTTGGCCCACCACTGACCATCAAGCTTACTAATGTGGAGCCATAGCAATGCCTTTGTTATATTCCTCTATCATCAGCCCCATGTCCTAATGACTTTACTTGAATATGTACACCATTGCTCTCAAGAGGAACATAATGGGCCTGTTTAAAAATAGCCACCCTTTTCCCATGCTGTGCTAGTTCATTCTCAGTGAACATTTTATATTAGAAAAGGTGTTTTGCTTTTGTGATGATTATGTGAGGAAAAACTTGGCAAACACTGCATCTCAATTATTGGCAAGAAAAAATATGAAAATTAATATTAGTTTATTTTTATTATCTGATTATTGGACAGGTATTAAATTTTTTTAAAGCCTGGCTATTTGGTCAACAAAGCCATTCATCTGCTTTTTGATGACATTGCAATTGCAGTGGGGATCTTACAGGAATAGGAATTTTTCCTTTTATGGTATCTGGTGGTCCTGGACCTGCAAAACTGCAAGAGGGATAGGTTTAGTTTTATAGCATTTTATAAAGACTCAGAAGTTTTGGGTGTCAGTGCCATATTATATTTCTTCTGTGAGCCTAAAAGCAGAAGTAATACTATAAATTAGAATGTAGAATATAAGGTGGAGCCAAAGTCAGAAGATAACTAGTTAAATTATGTGGGTGGTCTTTTAAATGGTTCCATGAATATGACTTTTCTTTTACCCCAGAATAACACACTTGTTTTTAGTTATACTTTCCTGCTGGATATTCAAAACCTTGAATATCCAGTTAGCCCAATGTTGGACAAACATAAATTTTTATAAAATTTTGCTGTTAAGGTCAGTCAATGCTCCCCAGAGTTACTCTTAGGAAATTCGTGAGGCTTTTCCTCTACCAATTGTGCCATATGTTGGGATGGGTCATGGTCTTGCTGCCCATTTGGCTTCCCTTGAAGCATAGGGGACATTTCCCCTCTCCCATGACACTCCTTTTCACAGAATATGCCCTGGTGGCTCTTAGTCTCTGAGGTCTTCACAATCTCCCTAATCAGGAGGTCCAGACTTTGCAGAGCCCTTAGGAGTCCCATCATTCTTTCCCTGGGTTCCATTTGACCTTGGAGGGCAAGGGCTAAAATACTGGCTGTTTTCTCCTGAGCCCTTTTATTTCCTGATTGTTCTCCAAGTCTCAGTTGTTGAATACCCAGAAGGTAAGTTTTACCAATCCTTTTTAATGAACAGGGATCAATATTAGAGCCTATCTGTTTTTCAGATAATGGCTATTGGAACATTGTTTAGGTTATTCTGTTAGAAGTTGTACATCTATAATGTTGACAGGCTTATGAATGTTGACTCAGCAGCTCTGATGGCAGGCTTGTTACTATGGGAAAAGACCACCTACTGATCCTCATGGTCCTGAGGCTGTTCTTCAGTGATGCTATCTTCTGACCTGACTGTAAAGAACCCAACTCAATAACTGAGGCCAATTTCTCTCTGTCTCCTTTAGGTCAGTTAGGATGAGACTTTGACCCCCGGCTATGCAGGGCCTTCTTCCTTGTTTTCTTTGAAGAAGCTATAGAATATAGAAGATGAACTTTTGACCTTCATCAACCCATAAGATTAAGAGATCCAAGCATCAAAGGGGGAAATGAGGTAGAATAGGAAAAAATAAAAATAGGTAAAAAGGAGGCAAACTGGAAAGGAAAGGAAAAGTATAATTTTACAATCTAGAAACTTCATTATCTTTATCTTTACCCTACAGGGTCTGCTTCTTTCTTAGACAAAAATCCTCAGTAGGCCCACACTTTAATCATAATGGCCCCTCTCCCCACCTGAGATTCCTGAGATGCTTAGTAAACAACGGATCCATAAGGAAGGTCAAGCTCAGGCACCACCCAGCCATCACCCACTGATCAATGTCAGGAACCTGAGGATTCTGAAGAATTCCAGACCTCCACCCCTGCTGTGTGCCCCTACCCACTCCCTCAAGGGGGTCTCTTATAAAATAAGAATTGTAAAGATCCCAAAGCTCTCTTCCCTCTTGAGATGGCCAGTATTTTCCCTTGAATGTGTATACCCCACTTTCCTAAATAAACCTCTGTCTTTGTCTCTGAAAAAAATTTTTTAAAAAAGGCAGTAGGCTGTTTATTGAGAAACTAGAACTTCTTAAATGTCAATATCCTCAGGGATTTTTTGCTTGACATAAATTTCTCAATATCTTTGTGCCATATAATCACAAAAGCTTACACATGGGAGTGACATTAAAAAACCTCTAATACAGCACCTTCCATTTTAGCATGAGAAAGAATTAGCAAAATAATAAATACTCTCAATACTATCTTTTACTTCATTTATTTTTAAGGTTAAAACAATAAAATAGACTTTTAATTTTAAAATAGGTTAGATTTACCAAAAGTTGCAAAGATAGTACAGAGAATGATTTTTATATCCAAATACAGTTTCTCCTATTATTACCATTTTAAGTTGATACAGTGTATTTGCCATAATTAATAAACCAATATTGATAACTGGTTATTATTAATATTGATTTTTTTTACTAAAATCAATATTTTACTCAGCTTCTTTTAGTTTTTATCTAATGTTCTTTTTCTGTTCCGAAGTACCATGTTACATTAAGTCACAATGTCTTCTTCGGCTCCTTTTGGCTGTGCCAGTTTCTCAGACTTTCCTTGTTTTTGATGCTCCTGACAGCATTGAGTAATATTGGTCAGGTAATTTTGTAGAATGCCCCTCAATTGGCCTTTTAAAAATATTTCTCATGCCGGGCGTGGTGGCGCACGCTTGTAATCCCAGTACTTTGGGAGGTGGAGACCGGAGGATCCGGGTTCAGGGCCAGCCTCAGCTCTCTTGCTCTCTCTCCATGTCTCTCTCTCTCTCTCTCTCTCTCTCTCTACTTAGTGAGGCCCTCCGCAACTTCATGAGACCCGGTTTCAAAATAAAGTATAAAAAATAGGGCCGGGGGTGTAGCGCGGAGGTAGAACGCCCCTGGGTTCAATCCCCGGTACCGCAAAAAAAAAAAAAAATCTCTCATGATTGGGCTTCGGTTATGGGTTTTGGGGAAGCCATTTACATCACATCATATCAAGGAAACATACTCTCAAAATGACAACACTGTCAATGTTGGCTTTGTTCACCTGTTGGGGTAATGTTTGTCAAGTTTCTTCACCATAGTTATTATACTTCTTTATCCCTTTCCAAACCATACTCTTTATCAGGAAGCCTTCAACACAGATTGTATGGAATTCTTCTGCATGAGCGATTTGTCTCACCCTTCATTTGTTTATTAATTCAATAATTTACATGATGTGGATGCATGGATAATTATACTTGTAGATATGATTTGTTATTCCTTCATTTATTTTGTTGGTTAAATTGTTCCAGTTTTCACTATTGACAACTCTTTCAGTTGGCTTTTATATTCTTCTGATAGAATCCCATTGTTGTAGGGATTTTGGTTTTTGAGAATTTCCTAACTTTCTGGTACTACAAGATGCTCCAGACTCATCTTGCATATTCTCTGTCCCAGTCCTAGAATCAGTCATTTCTCCAAGTAGCTCTGGTTCTCCTTATTGGAAGATGATATTAGAAACAAATATTTGGGCACCATTTTTGCTTATTGCTACTGGAGTGTCATTGCTTCTGCACACTCAGCTGGCAGAGCAAGGAATTACATGTATGTATGCTAAGTGGTATATATAAACATATCTGTAAATATTTCTATATGTGACCAACTATATCTATATTTAGCTAAACACGAGTTCCTATTGATGTCTCCAACTCTAATCCATTACATCATGGATAGTTCTAGACTTCTTCCCTTGTTTATCTGTAACCTGCCATTCCAGCAGTGAGAAATATGGCTTCTGCCACCTGCCATCCAGGTACTTAATTGTTCCACATAAACTGATTTTTTAATTAACCTGTATCCCTGTGGGAAACAACTTTATCAACTGTAGAAGAGTCCTTAGGTGCATTTTCTTCTGCTTTAGTCTTACTGACTCCACTAATTTCCCAAATTGAGTAAGTCAATAACATTTCCCCCATCGGTGAGGCTATTTCATACATTGGATAGATATTTTTTTGTCACAGTCTGCATTCCATCCTGGGATGCTCAGACCTTCTAAATGATCTTTACAATTTGCATACAATAATATTTACACTTCATATTACAAACTTGTTTGGGTTTTTATAAATATATTGTATCAGCCAGGCATGGTGCTGCACACCTATTATACCCATACTTATGAAGCTAAAACAGGAGGATCACAGGTTCAAAGTCAGCCTCAGCAATTTAGCAAGACCCTCAGCAACATAGCAAGACCCTGTTTCAAAAATAAAAAAACAAAAACAAAAAATACATTGTTTCATGTATCCACCTTATAGTATCATATAGAGTAATTTCAGTTCCCTAAATTATCCCACAACTTCACCTATTCAACCCTTTCCTAATCCTTCCCTTCGTAAATACTTGAAAATCAATGACCTGGTTACCATCTCTATAGTTATGCCTTTTTCAGAATATCACGTAAGTAGAGTGATTCAGACTTCCCTTTCAGACTGGCTTCTCTCATTAGCAATATACATTTACAATTCGTCCATGTCTTTACATAGTTTGATAGCTCATTCCTTTGTACTACTGGATAGTATTTCCTATCCATATGACATACATATCAGTTTGTTTATCCATTTGCTTATTGAGGGATATCATGTCTGCTTCCAGTTTGTGATGGTGGAAGGTTTTCTTTGCATAATCTTCCAGGGACCCAGATTGATAAGGAGCCTGCTATCTTTAGTGCATAGCTCTCAAGTTTTTCTTGGTTGTTGACAATCACCTGGAAATGGGATAGGAGGGAGGAAGTGGAAAAACTGTGCCATGGATTTTATGAGCGAGACCTGGGTTTTGTGAACACATCAATTCTGCTCAAATTCCTTTGCTCAGAATTCAGTTGAATAATCCTATTAGTTGTAAAGGAGGCTGGACTGTGTGCTCAGGAAGAAATCAGTTTGGTGAACACATAATACTAACTCTGCCCTAGTACCCCTATTTGGACACTAGATATGTTTTATTCTCCCATCCATAGAACACACTTAATATCTTTCCCAAACTACAAAATCCAAAGTCTTATCTGGTCAATGCATCCAGCTCAAAGTCTAGGATTCAAGGATGATGTGGAATCCGCACATGGTACTTCATGGTGGGGTGACTTATGAACTCTAAAGATGTCATACACCGATGGAGCAGGGGAAGACAGGAACAGTACACACTCCCATGCCAGAATGGAAGAGTTGAAGGCACAGCAGTCACTGTGCAGAGCAGGGTGGGAATCCTGTGGGTTCAGTGCAGCAAATTAACTCTGACCCAGTAATGGGAGAGGTGCCTGATTAGACTTCATTCTGCTCCCTGGTAGGAAGCTCCAGATCCGGTCCCTAGGAACTTCTTCCTTCTTTTCCCTCTTCCTTAGCCATATCTGAAATGAGCATTTGTTATGCCCTTTTGGGAAGCTATAGCTCTTGCATGTGGAAAATAGAAGGTTCAAGGATCAAATCACAAAGAGCTAGAGATTCTCTAAGTCTGTGCTTCTGGTTTCTTTGGTAATATAATTTCCTTAAAAACTTAGTAGGCTTCTCATCCATTTTCTTCCAGTCATTCCACATGCCAATAATCTCACCACAAATTCTTCACTAGATATGATTCTCAAAATTTATTTTATTTCTTGGCTTATTGTCTATTTTCCAGTCCTGTTTCTCCCAACTACATAGTAGATATTACAGGGCTCTTAACCTTGAAAGGGAAGGCCACATTCTTAATTTGATTTTGCTGCAAGTTTGGGTTTTAAAGATTTCGTTGGCTCAAAGGCTGTCTCAATTTAAAATCTTTAAATCTTAAATTGGGATATAGAAGCAGTTGGATTTCTTAAACTAACCAAATCTCTCTCTTCTTGTACTGTCTTGCCAAAATCAACCAAGGTCACCAACACACATTAATCCATTATTTTCCAACCAATTTTCCATAATGGCCACTTCAGTAGGCACATGGCCTGTTTTCTAAGTTACTGAAATTTCCTAAATGCTTTTTTTTACCACTGTATAACATTGATTTCCATTCCTCTGGCATGAAATATTAGTTTCCTCGATAATGCCACACATTTTAAGTTTGTGTTTTAGCAACATCCTGCATCAATGGTATCCATTTCTGTGTTAGGTGGGATGGTTATCGTTGCTATTGTTTCTCAACAAGAATCCCAAAATAAAAATCTCATGACTTAACCCATTAAAATACATTGCCACTTTCCAACATGGGTCTGCAGGGGGAAAACTGTCCCATGTCCCACATAGCTATTTAGAGAACCAGATTGACAAAGACATCTCCATCTTCAGCCTGTGACTCACAAGGTCATCTTGGGCAACAATATCTAACAAACAGATAGCAAACAGATGGGAGGAGAGACCCTGTTTCCTCTGCCTACATTCTACTGGCCCAAACTCAATCATGTGGTTTTACTTGATTGCAAGGCAGGATAAGAAGTGTGGTCTAGCTCTGGGTATGTATGTCCAAGAGGAAAAAGGAATAGGTTTGCTTAAATGAGAACATTTATTTTGCTTTAATTTCCTTGAGTTCCTGTCATCTCATCAATAAAATGGAGCTGTTGATAACCTACCCCATAGGGTGCTATGTGTGAATTCTATCATTTATGTATGCAGCATTTGAGTTCCTGGTACACTTTCTCATATTTGGAAAATGGGGATAATCCTACCTATCTTCTGCCTTCTCTCCCTCTCTTCCTTCTTCTGCATTCCTGCTGTTCTTCAAAAAGTAACTTTAGCCATATCTTTCATATTACTGAAGTGAGAACTTAATAATCTTTTACTGTAATCATATGTTCAGTAGCATTACATGGTAGCTGATTATAACTCAATATTCAAATTTACTTTTGTCTCTCTCAGTGTCTTTCTTTCATTTTTTAGCTATACTTATCCAAAAACCTTGTTAATTTCCAACAAACTAGGCTTCACATGAATATTGCTGTTTTCTGATATATGACACTAAAGATGAAGAAGACCTTCCTGCTCTTGTTCTTAGAACATAGATTTTTGTCCACATCAAGAATAATGAGAGTCCTGAAACACAAACTGTCTGTAATTGAATTCTCCTAGGCTTTTATTAATATATAAGCCAAATACTGAAGATAATGATCATGCCCAGGTCATCTAGATATGTCAGGCAGCTCCTGCTGATAGGTTTCAAAAAATTACTGTCTACTCCCAGGATAGGTACCAACCTGTCAAGCTCTTTAAACTAATACATCATGATAATCAGTAATTTTAAAAACACTGAATGCTGCATAATAAAGATAGAGAAACGCTGGAAAGTCTCAGCAATGCTTCACCCTAATTGTCACATGACTGAAAGCCTGGGATCCCCCAACAGCTGGAAGTGGCTGCCATGGAAACCTTAATGTTCCATCTTCTAGGAGATTAAAAATTGAGACTATTAATGGACCCGTCAGTAGTTTGCATGTTTCATTAGTAAAAAATGCCATTATTCCAGGGCTCAGGGGAATTGGACTTTTGAGTGATGTTTTTTATTCTCTCTTAAGTTGGCCAGGCATAATTTGGATGTTATAACAAAAGAAAGAAAACAAACGAGGAGGAATTAGGACATTTTGCAAATCAACCCTGCCTCTTCTCTCTGACCTTTTCCTGCTGACTGACCGTTTAACTGGGCACAGGTGGTATTGGAGAATGGGCAGGAACTAGGGAGAAGCCGATTTAAAACTCCATTCAATTTCTTTGCAGGTTCTTCATGAATCCCAGCCCTCCCCTGCCTTAGGTGGGTGGGGGAGGCAACGTGTACACAACATAATGTAGTGCAACAACATCTGAAAAACTGAAGGGCACAACCCATTATTAGAACAGGTCATAAAATGGATTCAATGACTCTCAGCCAGAATGTATTAAAACTGGGATGGAATAGAATAAAAAGGGAAATACTGAAAGATGTTTGTTCCACATTGATAGACTAGGTATCTATTTTCTAAAACCCTTTCTACTGGATCACAATGTAAAGTTATTTCCTATTGTGAATTATGACTGAAAAAGTTTGAAAACCACAACTATAGTACGTGATTCAGAACCCAGGCTATGAAATTAGACTGGATTTGACTCTAGATTCCACTATATGAGCAATATGAGCAATAAGATTCCACTATATGAGCCTATTAACTATATGAGCAAGTCTCTTATCCTCTTTGATCATCCTTTTGCATATCTATAATTCAGAAATGATAATAGCAGAACCATAAGATTGTTTTAAGGAGCAAATAATTAAATCATGTAAGGTACTTGGAATATGTCTGGCATATAGAAAGTGCTCATGAGAGTTAAGTATTGAAAATATAACATTGATTACTTAGAGGACATTGATTACATCTTTTAGTCACCAAACATGCCTATCTTTTCATACTTAGATTTGAGAAATAGGGTTAATTCTTGCTATTTGAGAAAAACACTGTTATAAATTATCCCACTGGGTCACTTGGTACATCATATCTTCTAAATAGCCCTTAAAATCATAATGCAAGTTTTATTCCTGTCTCTTGATACCAGAATCATAATGGAGTTCTACTCCATCATGAGGTCCTTAGAGAAATATTGTAAAGACACATGAAAATATTACAGATATGTCTTTCCCTAGAAACAAGAAAATATTTTGTCTAATTTATCCACAAGGGCTACATCCTGTCTAAATGAACCAATAGGGTTCCATTTAGTGTGTCAAAACATTAATCCACTAAATGGTGCCTGAAGGTTAGTGCTGCCTCTGGAAATGACTGGCCTACTCCCAGAGGCCTAACATGCCTATCTTTTCATACTTATATTTGAGAAATAGGGTTAATTCTTGCTTTTTGAGAAAAACACTGTTATAAATTATCCCATTGGGTCACTTGGTACATCATATCTTCTAAATAGCCCTTAAAATCATAATGCAAGTTTTATTCCTGTCTCTTGATACCAGAATCATAATGGAGTTCTACTCCATCATGAGGTCCAGAGAACAGGGTTCTCCAAGGTGGACATGGGATATTGCCCACATTCAGCAGAGAGCTGTGTAGTCTGTGAGGTGGATACCCAGCTCTTGTGATAAATGATGCCTTCTTGGATCTGAGTAGAGGGGTTGCCTTATTTTCTAAGAGGAGGAGATATCTACATGACTTCCAATGTCCTCTTTTAATACACTGAAACTTTGTTAAATGGGACTTAATTGGGGACAGAAGTATTCTGGCCACTGTAATGTGATGCTAGTTTTTATGCTTGGATTCTTTACCTTCACTGAATCCCCAGACAGAAGCAAATAGACTCAGAAGCATAATCACATTCTAATATCCATAGGTGATGCAGTTAAGTACCAATAAAGTGATATGCATAGAAAGTTAGAGTTGGAAATGACCTAATAGTACAATCTTCTCCCCAGCTCTATTTTAAAAAATAGGGGACCTGAGGCCTAGAGAGGTGGGAAGAGGCAGGGGGTTGATGATAATGAACACTGCCATTTGCTGAGCACCACACCACCATAGCTGTACCAGGCACTACACCCAGCACTTTCTGTACATGAGCTATTTGAATATCCACCATGGCTCTGTGGTGTCGGAATTACAACTCCTATTTTCCAGATGAAATTGAAGCCTTGAAAATTTGTTGAATAAATCACCAAAGGTTATATAACTGGTAATTATTCTAGCACGTTTGCTGCATTGACTGATAATAGAGACTTTCAGTCCATTGATCCCGTTGCTTTTTTACGCCCCATCATGTACCACCTGTATCCTCATCACTAAGATTACAGGCTTGCTGCCTTTTCTTCTTCCTTTATAAATCACTCTTACAAAAGCTCAAGCTCTTACTCCTGCTCTCCTTCCCTATGCTGTGTTCACCTGGGGAAAAGGCAAACCAGGTCACACCCAGTGTTCTGCCTGCCCCACATCTGTACGTGAGTAAACCTTCCATCATCCCACACACCCAGTTCACCAACTCTACTGTCTTTCTCCAATGTACAGAATTTGTTCTCTTCTCTGTCTCTCCACTGTCACCCCCTAAGTCCAAGCCACCATCATCTCTTGCCTAAACTGAGACAGTAGCCTTTAAGCAACCCCCCTACTTCCACCCTGCTCCCTAAACTATCCTCTCAACAGCAGCCAGATCAATCTTTTAATCATTGCTTCATTCAACTCATGGCCTCCATGTGCTTCTAACCCTGCAGTAATTTGCTGCTGATTATGGAATAAAACTGATGGCCCACCATAATCAGTCCCCATCTGCTTTTTGACCTCAGCTCAAATCACTCTGTGTTGCTCGCTATGCCTTAGCCCCATTGGCACTCTTTTTGCTGTTTAGAAACTCTGAGCTTGCTCTGCCTCAGGGCCTTTGCAGCTGCTATTTTCTCTACCTAAGAGCTCTTTTTTTAATACTTTTATTGGTGAATTATAGCCTCACACCATAACCTAATAGGTCTTTTGCCAGACCATCTCATACCCGATCCTTCTTGTCCTTCAGGTTTCAGCTCATATCTCACCTCCTCTGAGAAGCTTTCCCTGGATACTCAGTGGAAGGGGCTTTTGGAGAGGATTTTTATTTTTACTTTTTAATATACTTTTACTGGTACGTTGTAATTATACATCATGATGAGGTTCAGAGTGATAGAAACATCATGCACACAGCACTTGGCATGTTTCCCTCTAGACCCCACCCTGCTCCTTTCCCTCCCGTACATGTTAGTGAGACTGGTAATGATAACTTCATATATGTACATAGCATCATTTGAACTGTTACCTTCATCAAGCCTCCTTTTCCTCTCCCCACCTCCTTCCCAACATCCCTTTCCACTATTCTACTGGTTCCTCCCCCCATTTATCTGAAGTCCCTTTTGTTTCTCAATTTCTCTCTAGCTTCTACTTATGAGAGAAAACATATGACCCTTAACTTTCTGAGACTGGCTAATCTCAGAATAGTATTCTCCTGTTCCATCCATTTTCCTGCAAATGACATGATTTTGTTCTTTATAGCTGAGTAAAATTCCATTGTGTGTACATACACTCTTATAATCCATCCATCTGTTTGTTGATGGACACCTAGGCTGATTCCATAATTGGGCTGTTGTGAATTATGCTGCTATAACCATGAATATGCATGCATCACTAGTATTCTAACTTAAATTCCTTTGGTAGGGGCTTTTCACCTGGTAAAGAGGTCAAGTCTCCAAGGTGGCACAGACAGCTACTGACTGAATTGAGGCCAGGTGGAGTGTTTTCACGCCTACTCTCATGTTCTTTCCATTCCCCAATCCTATCTTCAAATATATATAATTTAAAGCATTGGAGCCTGGTCCTAACCTTTCAGATTATCACTCTGATCAGAGGTTATAAAATTCCAGTGGCACCAGGGACAGAATTTCCTCCTGGGACTCCTCGGTGCTGCATCCTCTGCAGCTGGCTGATTCCAGGAGTCCGACCTGAGGCTTCCTCAGCTGACTCCCCTCTCCACTGACAGGCTCCTGTCAGGGCCAGCTGTACAAACAGGCATAAATACTTGCCCGATGACGTGCGGAGGAGAAACTTCACGCCCCACTAATGTATCTGCATTCTTATCTTCACAGTCAACTCTATGTCATAATGACCAATTGTGCACTTGATGTTTTTGTGGACATAATCAAAAGTAAGTGCTGCCTTTTATTGAAGGTCTGCTCTGTGCTGGGTGATTTTACATATATTATCCCTAAGGTTCAGGGAAGTGGAAAAACATATTTAAGTTCCTGTCTGAGTGATGTCAGAGCCTGTGTTCTTTCTAGAACATTGTGTTGCCTTTCCAGTAATATATGTATCTGAGGAGCTGCCCTTTAGGTGTAATTTGCAATAGTGGTTTCCAAGTCTTTGTTTCACCTTTTCCTCAATCTTAGCATCCCTGACAGAACCACCCCAAGGCTTCTACCTATTTCTTAGCTAGTCGATATGTGAACCTTGCAAACAAATATATTATGATATGGCCCACCCAAAAGTGGTTGAGAAGAAAGGTAGTAGGTTTTTATTTTAGTAGAGAAATAAAAATTATTCGTACTGAGGAGGGAGAAGAGAATGGAGGAGAATTTTTGAGGATCTCGCTATGAGTCACTCAAGTCACATCATATAAAAGGCCACTTCTACTTAAGTTAGAACTCCTTTTCAGCTGATGTATCTGCTTCCTTGTCTGAGTCCTTTTGCATCCAGCTGCACCTGAACCTGACTCTCATGTGAAAGTAACCAGCCCATGTGAGGATATGCTCTGATCTTAGTTTCATTAACACAGATTCTAACTAGTAGAACTAGCCATTTAAACCTAGTATCAGGAAACAGTTTTGATAGTGTGTATCTAGTGGCCGTTAGACATCTGAAAGAATATTCCCTTCTTATGACCTTTCATCTCTTTTTGAGTATAAAATGTTACTTAAGAAGTTGGTAGGAAGAGTCATGACAATTTTTTTTCTTTCCTGACTGCACAGCGAGGTTGATCATGCTTGTGAAAGGTTGCTTTCTGTGTCTTTCGGGCAGTAATCATCACTCATTATCATTCTCTCGGCATGGATTTTACTTGCTGGGGAAGCTATTCAGGAGCTCCCACGCCCTGCACGGTGACCCAGATAGGTAAGGGAATATCAACATCGCTGCAGCACACATTACCAGAACAGCAATCTAGCAGCATTGATTAGTAGGAAGGGAAGGGTGGTATTTTAAAATTCTATTCCAGATCTCAGCGTACTTTCATTTTAAAATGTTTTTAACCCTTTACAATAAAAAGGTATAGAAACTCATTCATGCTTTATAATCATGTTTGAAGAAAAAAGTTAATTATAAGCACAGACTACAGAATGTAGAGATGAGTGCTGTGCTCCCAACAGGGAAAACACAATTTCTCAAACCTCTCTGAATGTTTGGAATCAATTTCCCTTAAAAAAAAAAAAAGAGGTTTCCATGAGGCGTCTAGGGGAGATTAGAGTATTTCCTCCCTCTATCTCCAGGTCTTCCCTGCCCTTTCCCGAGGGTGAAATGGATGTGGACCGTGCGAAGAATGAATGTGCCTGCTTGTGTGATTTTGGAGAACTTTCTCTTTTTATGCGGCCCTTTCTATTTTGCTGGTTTCTCTTCGAGGAGGGATTATGGAAGCCATTTCCCAGGGAATCAAGAACAACACATTCATTTACTCCCCGATAGAAGTCTGCTCATGGAACTCCTCTTTCTCTATTTTATAGCATTCTAGTGTTTCCAGGCTAAAGATGTCCTCTCTTAGGATCCAGATTAAAGAAAATATTGCGGTAGAATCAACTCTCTGGTAGTCTGAGATATATAGGAGATAATGAGACTAATGGGCATATTTGAAAGATGTTCTCCTACTTTTAACTTAAAAAGAAACCAAATATTTAAATTTTAGCCTGAAGTCTTTACAAATTTCTGTTTTAAACCATAAGAAGCAAAGAAAAGCCGGGCGTGGTGGCGCATGCTTGTAATCCCAGTACTTTGGGAGGCGGAGACCGGAGGATCTGGGTTCGCGGCCAGCCTCAGCTCTCTCTCTCTCCCTGTCTCTCTCTCTCTCTCTCTCTCTCTCTCTCTCTCTCTCTCCTTAGTGAGGCCCTCCGCAACTTCGTGAGACCCGGTTTCAAAATAAAGTATAAAAAATAGGGCCGGGGCGTAGCGTGGAGGTAGAACGCCCCTGCGTTCAATCCCCGGTACCGCAAAAAAAAAAAAAAAGAAGCAAAGAAAAAAAAAGTATGCATTTCTTTTAAGCAGAGTTTCATTTACAGAGGAATCTTTCTCTGAACATGAACACAGATAACATTAACCTAAGAAAGTCAAGGGGATGGCATTTCTTGCTGGTAAAAGTCTACATATTGAAATGCTATATTGCATATATTGTTTTTGCAGTACCAGAGATTGAACCCAGGGGCATTCTACCTCCGGGCTACACCCCCAACCCTATTTTTTATTCTTTATTTTGAAACAGGGTCTCACTAAGTTGCAGAGGGCCTCACTAAGTAGCTGAGGATGGCCACGAACCCAGATCCTCCAGTCTCAGCCTCACAAGTACTGGGATTACAAGCATGTGCCACCACGCCCGGCTCATATTGCATATTTAAATGACCATCAGGTTGATTGGGACTGAGCTATACCAGCAGGTAAGCATTTTCCATCTGAGCTCAAATTATGGGCAACATGAAGTCCATACTTGTCTTTATCCCCTCCTTGCTTTGCAGGGTTTCTTAATTTACTGTGTGGTTTCCCTTATTCCTGGGCAGAAACTTGAAACCTGAATTTCTGCAAACTAATGTTCCTGAGCTTTTCTTTTTCCTTCTTTCATTTTGCTATAATTTCTTTATTTTTAGTGGGGGAATCTCATTGTGTTGCATGTAATTCCATAAACTACCTTTGATCAGTTTTGTATTAAGGCAGGGCATTAAATAAATAGCATTGATCATTTTTAATGGTATATTCTTGAAACTTGGACTTTCAAAGGATATTAACAGCTTTGAAAGGTAGACAAATTGCTAGCAAGTCCTATTTTATAAACAGTTCATCTGCTTTGCCTGATTCAAACTCAATTGGATCAAACTGAAGTTTCTCCATAGCTCCCTACAATTCAACCCACAGCAATGACAGGATCTTAAATTAAAAAGATATTTTCCAAGTCAGATTTATGTCATACCTATGAGTATGAGTAGTTATACAGTAGTTATTCAGAATTTGCAAGAATCTGCATGAAAATCTCTTGTTTTTCTGGTTCTTAGGATTTTAGGTCTGAATGGTCTAAAAAATATGGAAACCATATGTCATATGTTAGAGCTTAAATATTTCCACATGGATCTTGGTCATTTAAGAAACTATTTTCCCAGCACTCATGTTGCCTCATTGCCATTTTTGGCAGAAATCCACAGGTTCTAGAGCACTGCTGTTTTTCTAGAAAATCCAGACATTCCCCTTGGAGAATGTACAGTAAGCATGTTGGAGTAGAGAGGTGGGCTACACAGCTGGGGGTTGAAAGCTATGGGGAAGAGAGAAGACTTACTGAATAAGGTATCCAGCAGTTCTTCCAAATATAGCATTGTTTTCTCTGATGTCTGCATTTAGCTGCTTACCTATGTGTTTTTCTTGAGCCTGAGTGATTTTCAACTTTGAATTTCTCTGTTGCAATTTGAGTTAAGGAAATAGCTCTGGACATAATAACTTGACTTCTCTTTGGCAGGTCTTATGGTATCCCAGAAGTGACAGGAGAAAAAGGAAGAATGAAGAGCTGGAGGGAATTGCCTAAAAGGCTAAAATGAGGAGAGAATCCAAGTTCTATGTAGTCATGGCTGGGCCCTGGATGATTAGAAGAACTTTTACTGTTTGCAAACCCAGCACTGTAGGAATTCCTTAGATTATAGTTATACCAATTATAATTCTCCAAAGACTGGCTAAAGGTTGATGATGACAAAACTATAAAAATAAATCTTTTGATAACACAATCTTTTCCAGTTTCTGAAATCTTCTGGTAGAATCTGAGAAATACTTTTTCCCATTAAGTTCTGTCTTTTCCTTTAAAAAATACATTAAATGAACTGAGGTCTGAAATATATGTGGTGTCAAATATGATTACAAAGAGAAATAAGCCAAGAATCCATCCAAATAAGAAAACAAAATAACTGTGTCCTGCCCTTCTGAGAGCATGCAAGAGTCTGATGCTTCTCTTGTTAGGTGGTAGTCATAAGTCAGCAGAGCACCAGGATTGGAGAACCCTGCTGGTGCTTGTGAAGGTGCAGTATGATGACTCTGTTGGAGGGCTCTGCTGTTTGGGGTTACTTGATAAGCAGTTCCTTGACATTTATCTCCATTTACTAATCTATAAATAGCATGACAATAATGTTTAAAGTTAAATGATACAATGCATGAAAAGCACATGCTTACGTGGCACATAAGTGCTGAATAAATAGTGGTTGTTATTAGTGTTTGTACTTATTAAAATACATTTTTAATTATTTTTATTTATTTATTGGTACATTGTAATCATACATCTTGATGGGTTTCAGGGTGGTAGAAGTATACATGCACACATGGGTCAATTAGTCCTCCCCCAATTCCCACTCCCATTCCCTCCCCCCTCCCTCCTTCTCGTGCTCAGCATAGTAGTTAACCTTGATAAGTTTGTGTATGTACATCCTGTGCATTAGGGTGTTTCCCTCTTCCCTCCTCCCATCTCCCTCATTTAGGTTGCCTTCTTCACTCATCTAAGGTTTTCTCCATCTTTGGAGTCCCTCCTATGCCCTATTCTCCCTAACTGCTGCATATTAGGGAGAGCATCTGACTTTTTCACTTTTTGTGACTGACTAATCTCACTAAGCATAATGTTCTCTAATTCCATTCATTTCTCTGAAAATGACATAATGTTGTTCTTTATGACTGTGTAAAATTCCATTGTGTACATATTCCATAGTTTTGTAATTCATTCATCTGTTGATGGACATCTTGGCTGGTTCCATAGTTTGGCAATTGTGAATTGTGCAGCTATAAACATAGATACGCATGCATTAGTCTGGTAGTTTAGTTTCCATTCTTTTGGGTAGATGCCTAGAAGTGGTATAACTGGGTCAAATGGTAGGTTCATTCCCAGTCTTCTGAGGTTCCTCCACACTGTTTTCCAGAGTGGTAGCACTATTTTGCAATCCCACCAATAGTGTATTACAGTTCCTACTTCTCCACATCCTCACCAGCATTTGCCATTCTATTTGGGGTTAGGTGAAATCTCAGGGTAGTTTTGATTTGCATCTCTGTGATTGCTAATGATGTTGAACATTTTTTCATACATTTATTGGCCATTTGTATATCTTCTTTTGTGAAGTGCCTATTTAGTTCACTTGCCCATTTTTTTATTGGGTTGTTTGTTTTTCTTAGCAGTGAGTTTCTTGGGTTCTCTGTATATTCGAGATATTAGTCCTCTATCAGAGGAGTAGATGGCAAAAATCTTCTCCCATTCTGTCAGCTCTCTATTGAGGTTCTTGATAGTTTCCTTTGCTGCTCAGAAGCTCTTTAGTTTAATGCAATCCCATGTATTGATCCTCTTTTTAATTTTTTGTGTCTTTGGGGTCTTGTTGAGGGGGTTTTTGCCTGTGCCTATGTGTTGAAGAGTTGGACTTATGCCCTTTATACGTAGCTGCAAGGTCTCTGGTCTAATTTCCAGGTCTTTGATGCATCTTGAATTGACTCTTGTGCAGGGTGAGAAAGTGGGGTTTATTTCCATTTTTCTGCATGTGGTTAACCAGCTTTGCCAATACCATCTGTTGAAGAGGTTATCTTTTTTTCCAGTGTATGTTTTTGGCTCCTTTGTCAAAAATCAATTGACCGTAAGTGTCTGGATTTGTTTCAGAGTCTTCTATTCTGCTCCATTGGTCTATGTGTCTGCTTTTGGGCCAATACCATGCTGTTTTTATTACTATGGCTCTGTAGTATAGTTTGAAGTCAGGTATTGTGATGCCTCCTGCATGGTTCTTGTTGCTGAGAACTACTTTCGCTATTCTGGGTTTTTTTGTTGTTCCAAATGAATTTAAGGACAGATTTTTCTATGTCTGTGAAGAATGATCTTGGTAATTTAATGGGTGTTGCATTGAATCTGTAGATCACTTTTGGAAGAATGGCCATTTTGATAATATTTATTCTGCCTGTCCAAGAGCATGGGAGATCTTTCCATTTTCTAAGATCTTCTTCAATTTCTGCTTTCAATGTTTTATAATTTTCCTTGTAGAGGTCTTTTACCTCCTTGGTTAGGTTTATTCCTAAGTATCTTATTGTTTTGGGGGATATCGTTAGTGGAAATGTTTTCTGGATTTCTTTTTCAGTGGATTTGTGTTTGGCATATAGAAAAGCTTCTGATTTTTTAAGATTGATTTTGTATCCAGACACTGCTGAATTTCTTGATCAGTTCTATAAGCCTTTTGGTTGAGTTTGTTGGGTCTTCTAAGTATAATATCGTGTCATCTGCAAATAGAGATAGTTTCAGTTCTTCTTTTCCTATTTGCACTCCTTTCATTTCCTTCTCTTACCTTATTGCTCTAGCTAGAGTCTCTAGTACTATATTGAAAAGGGATGGTGATAGTAGACATCCTTGTCTTGCTCCTGTTTTTAAGGGGAACTCTCATAGTTTCTCCCCATTCAACATGATGTTGGCTGTGGGTCTATTGTATATTGCTTTATGATGTTGAGGTATGTTCCTTCTATTCCTATTCTCTGTGGTATTTTTATCATGAATGGGTGTTGGATTTTGCCAAATGCTTTTTCAGTGTCTATTGAAATGATCATGTGATTTTTGTCTTTAGTTCTGTTCATGTGGTGGATTACATGAATTGTTTTTCATATGTTGAACCAGCCTTGCATCCCTGGGATGAACCCGACTTGGTCATGGTGTATGATTTCCTTGATGTGGTTTTGATTGCACATTGCTAGTATTTTGTTTAGAAGTTTTGTGTCTAAGTTCATCAACGATATAGACCTGTAGTTTCTTTTCTTGAGATATCTTTATTTGGTTTTGGTATTAAGGTGATGTTGGCTTCATAGAATATATTTGAGAGAGTCACATTTCTTTCTACTTTACGGAATAGATTGAGAAGTATTGGGATTAGTTCTTCTATGAAGGTTTTATAAAATCCACCTGGGAAACCAGTTGGTCCTGGGCTTTTCTTTGATGGTAGGCTCCTTATTGCTGCTTCAATCTCTTTGATTACTATTGATCAATTTAAATTTTCTATATCTTCTTGATTCAACTTAGAAAGGTTGTACGTGTCTAGAAATTTGTCAATTTGTTCTAGGTTTTCCATTTTGTTGGAATATAGTATTTCAAAGTAGTTTCTGATAATTCTCTGGATTTTTACACTGTCAGTGGTAATATCACCTTTTTCATCTCTTATTTTAGTAATTTGGGTTGATTCTCTCTTTCTTTTTGTTACGTTGGCAAGTGATTTATCAATCTTGTTTATTTTTTCAAGGATCCAGCTTTTGGTTTTGTTGATTTTTTTTTGTATTTTTTTATTCTCTACTTCATTGATTTCTGCTATGATTTTAATAATTTCCTGTCTTCTACTGGCTTTGGGGTTAGACTGTTCCTGTTTTTCAAGGGCTTTGAGGTGTGTCATTAGGTTATTTATTTGGTGATTTTCTGTTCTTCTTATGTGAGCACTCAGTGCTATGAATTTTCCTCTTAATACTGCCTTCAGAGTGTCCAAGAGATTGTGATATATTATGTCTCTGTTTTCATTTGCTTCTAGGAATTTCTTAATTTCTCCCCTTATTTCTTCTCTGACCCATTCCTCATTCAGCAGTGTGATATTCAGTCTCCATGTGTTTATGTTATTTCTTTGGGTCTTCTTATAGTTGATTTCTAGTTTCATTCCATTATGGTCTGAAAAGATGCAGGGGATTATATCACATTTTTTGAACTTGCTAGTACTCATTTTGTGGCCTAAGATACGGTCTATTTTAGAGAATGTACCATGAGCACCTGAAAAAAATGTGAGTTCATCTGTAGTTGGATGGAATATTCTGAATGTGTCTAGTAGGTACATTTGGTTTATGGTGTTCCTCAGGTCTGAGGCATCTTTACTGACCTTTTGTCTTGAAGATCAATCTAGTGGTTTGAGAGGGGTGTTGAAGTCTCCAAATATTATTGTATTGGGATCTATGTGTCCCAATACAATAATACTTAATGTCACAAAGAGTTTCTTTTATGAGAGTGGTTGCATCCATGTTTCGGGCATAAATGTTGAATACCATTATATCCTCTTGCTGGATTGTTTATTTTGCCAGTAAGAAATGACCTTTTCTCTTCAGATAAATTTAAGTTTGAAGTCTAATTTGTCTGATATCATAGTTGGTACTCCTGATTGTTTTCAAGTTCCACTAGCGTGGATTACCTTGCTCCATTCTTTCACCTTTAGTTTGTATCTTTACTTGTAAATATATACATGGATTATGATTTTTTTTTTGCGGTACCGGGGATTGAACGCAGGGGCGCTCTACCTCTGCGCTACGCCCCCGGCCCTATTTTTTTATACTTTATTTTGAAACCGGGTCTCACGAAGTTGCGGAGGGCCTCACTAAGGAGAGAGAGAGGTGGGGAGAAAGAGAGAGAGAGAGAGAGAAAGAGCTGAGGCTGGCCACGAACCCGGATCCTCCAGTCTCTGCCTCCCAAAGTACTGGGATTACAAGCGTGCGCCACCACGCCCGGCTGGATTATGATTTTTAATCCATTTTGCCACCTTATATCTTTTGATTGGGGAGTTGAGGCCATTTATAATCAGTGTGATTATTGAGAGATGAGTTTTAATTCCTAACATTTTGAGTTTTAATTTGTTTGAGGTAGTGTTTGTTATTCTTTGCCTAGTTGTTTGTGTGATGGAAATCATTGTTTCTCTGGTTCTGGCATTTCTTTATTATTTCTTCTTTATAATTAATATCTTTTAGTATTTTCTCTAGTGCTGGTTTGGAAGACATAAAGTCTTTCAGCTTCTGTTTGTTGTGGAGTTTTTTATTTCCCCATCAAATTTGATAGATATCTTTGCTGCGTAGATAAATCTTGGCTGGAAATGGGACCCAGGGCCTGTGTCTCTCTTTGCATACAGAAGTGGCGAATGTTGCTTTGATCTGACTCTGTGCAAACACAGAACTCCGTGTTTTCCACAGAGAATGCTGGGTGGTCTGATTTTTCCCCAGGTACCACAACTGTGTCTCCTGTGGTGATCCCCGAAACCCTGCAAGGGCACTGCAACCTGCCGGCTGTAGGTCTGTCCCGCCCAAATGTCGCTGGGGGCTGTCTGCTTATCTGCACTTCTGCTGTATCTTACAGCAGACCCCACTCCCACCTCCACAGGGGTGATCTGAAACGTTTCAGACCCCATGAGTCTATTGCTTGCCACATGAATCTCTGTGGCCACGCTGGGTGGTCTCCCCCTGGGGCAGCTCGATAATTTATGGTCTTGTTAAGCGCTGTTCTTAATCTCTGGGGGTGGGGGTGGGCTCAGTTGCTGCCACAGGTTCTGGTCAGGCCTCCAGGCTCTTGGGTTTCTGTCAATCATGGAGTTTGCGCCGCCACTTTCACCATTGATGATCTGCAGTTGCTGGATTCACAACAGGTTGCTGGCCTCTCTGCTGGTGGCCTGTGGAAGCCGCAATGCCAGCAGTTGCTGGTGTGGCCTGGCCACGTTGGCACCGCTGCTGCTGCCGCCACTTTTCAGGTCTCTGTCAAGTGTGGAGCAAGCCGCTGCTCACTTTTGCCGCAGATGCTCTGCAGTTGCTGGACTTACAACAGGTTGCTGGCTTCTTTGTTGGTGGTCTGTGGAAGCCGCAATGCCAGTAGCTGCCAGCACGGCCTGGCTAAGATGGCAGCACCACCGTTCAAAACTCTGTCAAGCGTGGAGCAAGTTGCTTCTTGCTTTCGTTGCTGATGCTCTGCAGTTGCTGGACTTACAACAGGTCACTGGCTTCCCTGTTGGCAGTCTTTGGAAGCTGCAATGCTGGTAGCCACTGGTGCAGCCTGGCCAAGATGGCGCCGCCGCCGCCATCCACATCTCTGCCAAGTGTGGAACAAGCTGCCGCTTGCCCTCGTTGCTGATGCTCTGCAGTTGCAGGATTTATAACAGGTCGCTGACTTCCTTGGCCTCAGTCTGTGGAAGCTGCAATGTCAGTGTGGTTTGGCCAAGATGGCACCGCCTTAAACCTACATTTTTTTGAGAATTCAAGATGCCCCTTTTTTTCACCTGAATTTCAAACCTGTATTAGAAATAATTATGGCAGCAGTGCTTTTACCTACTTAGAGGGAGACGCCATTTATTCATGTGTAGTTTTACTAATTTGGAACAATTTTCTAGAAGGTCAATCTAAATGATTAATAATTAGAACTATGCTTATATTAAAAGCAGTGCAAATAGAGCACTACATTAAACCATAGTAGATACTTAATATATTCATTCAATTGAAAGATAAATAGATGGGGAAAGCTGCTCTCTTTAAATCCTGTAATTAATAGGTAATGGCCACTTGTAACTAATACCCTTTGGATTTGCAGGAGGTCATTATTTTATAGTTTTTTAGTTGTTTTGTAAGTTAAAATATTTTTAATAATATTAAAAAACTACAGGATTTGGATTGGGGATGTAGTTCAGTGGTAGAACACTTGCCTACCATATGTGAGATCTTTGGTTAAAACAAAAAAAAAAAACAACAAAAGAAAAACCAAACCAAATCAAATTCTGCAGGGTTGAGCTAGTATACAGGGTAAGATCGAGCCTTTGCTGGGTTAACTGTGCCCTGAACATGTAATTGGCCATGGGTACCCAGGCCTTTCCCTTGACCAATTAAAGTTTTTCTTTTTGTGTTTCCTGTGTTCAGGGCCCTCCAAATCACCACTGAAATTAAAAAGCTTCCTATTGTATAGCCCTACTGAGATAAGCACTGACTGAAACCTCTGACCCTTCTTATCTTCATCCAAGCCCCAAATTATTTATACAGTATCTAATTTCTTCGAGGTTTTGCTTTTATGATAACTGATAGACTAATTTAAGGTACAATATGAACTAGTCCATAAGAACTTTACACATTTAATTCCCAGGTACTGTTTACATCTGTATAGATATCATTAATGTATGTATGTATGTATGTATGTATTTATTTATGTACTAGGGATTGAACTCAGGGGCATTCTACCTTCCAGGCACACCCCCAGCCCTATTTTTTTATTTATTTTTTTTTTGTAGTATTGGGGATTGAATGCAAGAGCATTTACCTCTGAGCTATACCCTCAGCTCTATTTTAGTTTTTATTTTGAAACAGGGTTTCACTAAGTTGCTGAGGGCCTTGATGAGTTGCTGAGGCTGGCCTTGAACCTGTGCTCCTCCTTTTTCAGCCTCCCAAGTGATGGTATTACAGTGCCACCACTCCCAGCCCTTTTTATTTTTTGTTTCAAAACGGGGTCTCACTAAATTGCTGAGGGTCCTGTTGCTGAGGCTGGCCTCAAACCTGCGATCCTCCTGTCTCATCCACCCAAGTATTGGGATTACAGACCTGTACCACCACTTCCTGCTGTCACTAATGCATTTATAAAATTTTGGGTTTTGTTCATCTTGTATTTCTTTAATAAATTGCTTTATTTTGAAATAATGCTAGATTTACCTAAAAGTTGCAAAACTAGTAAACAAAATTTCCATTTGGTAAGCTTTGCAAGCTTACCATAATGTTAACATCTCATATAGTATAGTTACTAAAACTAGGAAATTAAGTTTGATGTAATACTATTAATTAACCTAAAAAACTTATTCAGGTTTCATCAGTTGTCTCACTTACACTTTTTTTGTGGTAAAGGATCCATCCAAATCTGGTCCCACACTGTATTTAGTTATGTATATTTAATGTCTTCCCAATTGGAACATTTTCTTAGACTTTCTTGAGTATTCATGATTTTGACACTTTTTGAAACTCTGTTGTTTAGTGGAGTGTCTCTCAATTTGGCTTTTTCTGATATTTCCTCATAATTAAATTGATGTTATGTTGGTTTTTTTCTTAAGAATACCACAGGAGTACTATTGTGTTCTCATTGGGTCTGTGATAACAAAATAAGTAGTGACCTGGACCTTTATCATTTGGTTAAGATGGTGTCTGCCAAGTTTCTCCACTGTAAAGTTATTTCTCATTTTCCTGTTGTAGTTAATAAATATTTTGTGAGGGAGATACTTCGAGGCCGGGCAAATATCCTTCTTTTCACCTTTCATCTACCAGTTTAACATCCAACAAAGATTCTTGCCTTCAAGTATTTGTCTGTTATTACTGTTTCTATTTCATTCATTCCTTTCATATTTACCAGTTAGAATTTTACTACAAAGAAGAGTTATCTTTCTATTTATGTGTTAAGTTATTTATTCATATTGGTATAGACTAATGGATATTTATTTATTGGACTATAATCTATTACTATTACTTTTTGAATAATTGAGCTCTCTCTCAAGAAGGCGCCTTCATGCTTCTAACATGCCTCCGCTTTAAACTTTTTTGTGCTCACTTTTTTTACTCTGTGGCACCACACAGTATTCCAGGGTTATCTTGTAATATTCCTGCTCCAGCTTTGAAATTATAATTTCTTCCAAAGAGTTCCTTTTATTGGACAATGATGTTTAGAAGTCAAAATATGGATGTTATTACTTTGATACCCTCCTAGAGGGCAAATATGCACATATGTGTGTATGTATACAAGTAATATTTATTCATATGTCTATATACATATTATTAAAAATTATTATTTTGTATTACCTTTGGTCTGTATTTAACATCATAGGACCTTCCCCACCCTTATTTGCAATTCTTGTCTCTGTGAGAAATCTGGTTTTCATTATTATTTATTATTTGTTCAATCTTAGGATGCATAAATGTAGTTTTAGAATTACTAATCTATACTCTGTGAAAACTAGACTCACTAAAGATAGTATAATATATGTTTATTTTTTCTTTCTTTTTTTTTTTTGCAGTACCGGGGATTGAATCCAGGGACGTTCTACCTCCGCGCTACACCCCCGGCCCTATTTTTTATACTTTATTTTGAAACTGGGTCTCACAAAGTTGCAGATGGCCTCACTAAGTAGAGAGAGAGAGAGAGAGAGAGAGAGAGACAGAGGGAGAGCTGAGACTGGCCATGAACCCGGATCCTCGGGTCTCCGCCTCCCAAAGTACTGGGATTACAAGCGTGCGCCACCATGCCCGGCTATGTTTATTTTTTCTTTAGTTTTCCATGTATAGAAAACTACTATTTTCCAGTTTCTTAAGTTAGTTCTTTTCTTCATCACTGCTTTGTGTGGCTATGTTATTAATCACTAATATATTTAGGTCAACGCTGAATTCTACTTTCGGGTCCTTCATGTTCTAATTAATTTTATTGCTTATTTTTGGCTATGTGAAACATTTCCATGGTACCAAAAATCATAAATAAACAAGAAAAATATAATACCCATTCCTTTTTGGGGGGGATACTCGGGGTTGAACTCAGGGGCATTCTACCTCCAAGCTACACCCCAAGCTACGGGTCTCACTAAGTTGCTGAGGTCTTCACTCAGTTGCTTAGGCTGGCCTTGAACCTGCGATCCTCCTGTCTCAGCCTCCCAAATACTGGGATTACAAGTGTGTGCCACCACACCCAGCTTTCCATGTCCACCTTAATATGCATTCTTTGTTTGTTTGTTTGTTTGTTTTTTGCGGTACCGGGGATTGAACGCAGGGGCGTTCTACCTCCGCGCTACACCCCCGGCCCTATTTTTTTATACTTTATTTTGAAACCGGGTCTCACGAAGTTGCGGAGGGCCTCACTAGATACAGAGAGAGACAGAGACAGAGACAGAGACAGAGACAGAGAGAGAGAGGGAGGGAGAGACAGAGAGAGAGAGAGAGAGAGAGAGATCGCACGGGCGCGCGCGCATGCGCGCTAAGGTTGGCCAAACCCGGATCCTCCGATCTCCGCCTCCCAAAGTACTGGGATTACAAGCGTGCGCCACCACCCCCGGCTCTCAATATGCATTCTTAATACCCCATTCCCACCTGTTCACCCTTTCTCATTGTTTCTGGTTTGTTCTTTCTATACTTTTTTCATATACTGTTTTATTTTCTCTTATTTCTTAATAATGATAGCATACTATAGGTAATCTTTTGTACTTTGCTCAGAAACCCCTATCAGTTCATAGCAATTTTCCTTATACTTCTTTATGCAATTACAAAGTATTCCCTTGTGCAGATGTACCATAATTTATTCAAGCGCTCTCTTGCAATGGGTAAGTGCATATACAGCTTTGTTTTGTATTTTCAAATTCCCCACATAGATTTGTTCTAGTTTGCAGAATGCATATTTCTTCTAGCATGTGCTTTCATACTTTCAGAGTTTCTCCAATCATATGATGAAAAATGGTAATGTAGTTTTGCTTTAATTTACATTTCTTTAGTTATGAGTGAGTTTAAACACATCTGTTTAAGATCCATTTGTATATTTCTTGGTGAATTTTCTATTCATATTTTTACCAGTTTTCTGTTTGGTTTTGGTTCTTTGTCCCTCAGGATATTTTTGCAGTGCTGGGGATTGAACCCATGAACTTACACATGCTAAGCAAGGGCTGTACCACTGAGCTACATCAGTAGCCCCTGTCCCTCAGTTTTTAGAGTTCCTATATATTGGGGAATTTATATTTTTACTTGGGATACATGTTGCAAATATCTTCTCCCAGTTTTTCAGTGACTTTTACTTTGTTTATGATGTTGGCTGTGTAATTTTAAAGAATTTTTATATGGTCAAATTTATCAATATCTCCTTTCCTTGCCTCTGAATTTTTAGTCGTATTTATAAAGCCATTTCTTACACTGAGATTAAAAGGGAATTCACCCATTTTTTCTAATATTTATATGATTTCATTTGTTACATTAAGATTCCTGATCTATTTGGAATTTATTCTTGGGTACAGATTGAAGTATGGTTCTAATTTTACTTTTGCTAAATGGAGATCAGTTGTTAAAAAGTTGATCTTTGCTCCAGTAATTTGAATGCATCTTTATCACATACTAAATTTTCATTTAGATCTATTTCTGTTCTTTTCCTTGGGTCTCTTTGTCTATTCGTGTGCCAGTACCACAATGTTTAAGTCAAGGAGAATTTATAGTACAGCATGCTTTAGGTAGGGCTAGCTCCCTCTCTCGATTTTTCACTGCTTCCCTCAGTATTCTTGCATGTTTGTTTTCCATATGAACTTTACTATCAACTTGTCTCGCTCCATAAAAGAGCTATGTTGGCATTTTATTGGCATTGTTGTAAATTTATACAACTTAGGGCTGACATCTTTATAATGTTGAGTCATTCTACCCAAGAAAAGGGGAGGTCTATTTGTTCACGTCTACTTTTGTGTCTGTCAAGATAATGCACTTAATATTTTAGTCCAAATAAGAGACTAATAATGAAAAGGTTCAGGCCCAAGGTATCACTGTGCACCACCTCCGTAGATGACATGCTGGCGACTGCATCCTCCTTGTTATCCATTCAACTAACACTTACTGAACATTTATTTACTCACCAGATGGTAGGCTCTGTGCTAGCTCCTGAGATACAAAAATCAAACACCAGGTCCCTATCTAGGAGCTGGTCACAATTTAGTCAGGTGGACAGGTTATTAAATTGACAGGAGCAATTCTTCTTTCATGTTAAGAACAGCCTAGTTTTCTCACTGAGGAAGAGAACCAGATTCAGGGTCTGTGAGACATGAGGAGGATGTTAAGATTGGTTGTATGAAACCTAGCTGAAAATGTGTTTTTATTGATGTCATTTATGCATGCAATAACTTTTGCCCACAACTGAGTTTTATGAAAGATAATTTAAAAGTCTAATTGTAAAGTGTTCAAACCCTTCCTGTTCATGCAAGTGTATCTGGTGAGACATCAAGTGGAATGCTATAATTAGTCGACTTCAGCAGCAGCTGGTACTCAGCAAGCTTCTCTTCTCAAATCACTTTCCTTTCCCATGGCCATTAATAATTTGGCTAAAAAGGAAGCAAATCCTTAAAGTCCTTATTGCTCTTCCCCAATTTTCCTACCAGTTCTTGCAATTTAATTGTGTGTGTGTGTGTGTGTGTGTGTGTGTGTGTGCGTGTGTGTAAGAGAGAGAGAAATGTTGAGATTTATTTATTTATTCATTCATTTATTTATTTATCATACTGGGGATTGGACCCAGGGGCATTCTGCCTCTGAGCTACACTCCCAGCCCTATTTTATTTTTTACGTTGAAACAGGGTCTCACTAAATTGCTGAGGCTGGCCTTGAACCTGTGATCTTCCTGTCTTAGCTTTCCAAGTACTGGGATTACAGGCATGTACCACCATGCCTGGCTTATCATATACTTTTAAAAAAATATAGTTGCTGCCTAAATTGAGTTAAGAAGCCCTTTAAAAGTTTTTTATTGTGACTCTTTCAAGTTTAATTCACATCCTGTTTTGACCATGTGGAGAGACCAGGAGAATCTTAAATAGAGAGTGGTCCAGTGAGAAATGAATTAACCCTTTCAGGATTGTCAATACCCTAGAAAAAGAAAGAACTTACTTTCTTTTTTTTTTTTTTGCGGTACCGGGGATTGAACGCAGGGGCGTTCTAACTCCATGCTACGCCCCCGGCCCTATTTTTTATACTTTTATTTTGAAACCGGGTCTCACGAAGTTGCGGAGGGCCTCACTAAGGAGAGAGAGAGAGAGAGAGAGAGAGAGGGAGAGAGAGAGCGAGAGAGCTGAGGCTGGCTGTGAACCTGGATCCTCCGGTCTCTGCCTCCCAAAGTACTGGGATTACAAGCGTGCGCCACCACGCCCAGCAGAAATAACTTACTTTCTAGTTGTCCTCTGACTGAATATCTAGTATAGAATTTCCAGTTTTACATATTCTTGCTATGAAAAAAATTCAAGTTTCAGAATGGAACTAAGATAATAAGATGCTAATGTGTATATGTGCTTCTGCTGCAGAATTAGAAATAGTGATTACTGATACTAGGGAAAGAGGATGGGCTAGAAGAAGGAAATACTTTTCTTTTAGATTCTTTCTCATCTCAGCTTGAAAGTAAAAGGAGACTTGTTCACTGTAGCTTTTCAAAAAGAAAAAAGCTGTTTCTTTGGCGAGTCTTAGAGTCCAAGGGGGAAAGTAATAAAGTGTGGTCTTAGGAGCCTTTCAGAATGAGAAGCAGGTGGCTATTATTCAAATATAAGCTGAAGTAACCTTATGCAGAACTTGCTTAAGAGCAACTACTAGAATCTTACTAGTAGAATTTTTTCCTTTGTGAACTTTATCCCTCCTCTTTTCTGCACGGCATATTCAATTAGAGCTATTGATTCCCAATCCTCCCCCCTCCCCAGGCTCTAACCTCTTTCTCTATGCCCACTTGCAGTTTCCCTCTTTTATTTTCATTATAAAGTGGCACTAAAGGAGAATTATGTGGTCTGTAAGGCTTTGTGGTTGTCACTATCCTTAAAAAAATCTTCAAAGATGTTCCTTTTGATTCCTACCCCATTTACCAAGAACAGTGTTACATCCAAAGATCACCTAAAAAGTACTGATCAAATCAATTAGTGTCACATTTTTCCTCCATCAAACAGGAGTGTGTATTCCAAAATCATAGTTAACATTTATATAATGCAAAAATATAAACAGAAAATTTCAAAACCAGGAAAGTTAGGTTGCCATACCAAGGAATCATTAAGTACTAATGGACATGACTATCGAATGAAATAGAAAAGTTTCTCACTTTTACAATAATTACATAAGATCAGATACCTTTGATCTTTGTTCCTTTCCTGTGAGCTTGTTTCATTTTGTCAGAGTGTGTGCCAACAGAAGATGAAGGCAGTCACAGGAGCTTCCACTAGTAACTCCTCCTCCTCCACTCCTGCAACCAGAGGATATAACACTGCCCCCCCCTGGCCTTGACCCACGCAGACCTCCTCACTTTCCTCCACCATTTTTACCTCTCGGCTGACCCAGCGGGAGTATTATAACCTCATGCGATGCAGTCACATTCACTGATGAATTTCATGAGTGCATTTCTGCTCCTTAAAACCTATTTTGTCCCATTGTACCAGATGTGGATCATGTATAAAAA
>PVJS01009048.1:0-51413 GCA_004027185.1 Glis glis
AAAAAAAAAAAAAAAAGTAAGATAGGGGCAAAACAAGACCAAGGAGGAGAGCCCCTCCCTCCATGCCCGCCCCCACCAGAGGCAGCTCCTGCATAGCCCAGCACCCCAACTGCTTCCAGTTGCTGGCCTGCAGAGACAGATCTGGTCTTTCTCAGGCCCCCACATCTAGTTACTACCCTCTTCAAAAGGGGAAGTCACTGCTGAACTCTTTCCCTTGCCAACTTCCTATCAAGCCTTTTTGGCAACAACAAAACGGGGGCCAAACAGATTTTCCAAGTCCATGACAGCCCCCGAACATCAGGACAGATCCTTTTCCTGGGGTCACAGAACAAGGACAAAAGGCCCCAATCCTCCCCTACCTCTTAACTTCCTTGGTAACTTTGGATTTCATTATGAAATGACTTCCATTCCCACAAGGGCAAAATGCTCGCGTGCTGTCGTCATCTCACCGTCATCCCAGAAGCCGAGAGAACACCCAAACTCATTCCTCTTTTCCTTTTTCCAGAAGCTAGACTTTCAGCCGGGAGTGGTGCACATTTGTAATCCCATTACTTGGGAGGCTGAGACAGGATGATAGCAGGTTCCAGGCCAGCCTCAGCAACTTAGTAAGACCCCTGTTTCAAAAATAATAATAATAATAATGTAGAATAAAGTCGGGCATGGTGGTGTGTGCCTGTAATCCCAGTACTTAGGAGGCTGAGACAGGAGGATCCAGGTTCAAGGCCAGTCTCAGCAATATAGAGAGGCCCTCAGCGACTTAACAAGACCCTGTTTTAAAAAAAAAAAAAAAAAAAGAGCCGGGCGTGGTGGCACACGCTTGTAATCCCAGAATTTGGGAGGCTGAGACCGGAGGATCGCAGGTTCGCGGCCAGCCTCAGCTACTTAGTGAGGCCCTCCGCAACTTAGTGAGACCCTGCTTCAAAAATAAAGAATAAAAAATAGGACTGGGGGTGTATCTCGGAGGTAGAATGCCCCTGGGTTCAATCCCTAGTACCGCAAAAAAAAAAAAAAAGTCAGGCGTGGTGGCGCACGCTTGTAATCCCATTATTTGGGAGGCGGAGACTGGAGGATCCCGGTTCAGGGCCAGCCTCAGCTATTTAGTGAGACCCTCTGTAACTTCGTGAGACCCGGTTTCAAAAAAATATGGCCGGGGGTGTAGCTTGGAGGTAGAACATCCCTGGGTTCAATCCCCGGTACTGCAAAAAAAAAAAAAATAATAATGATAATAATAAAAAGGACTGGGGTTGTAGCTCAGAGGTAGAATACCCCTGGGTTCAACCCCCAGTACCAAAATAAAATTAGGGCTGGGGGTGTAGCTCAGAGGTAGACACCCCTGAGTTCAATCCCCATTACCACACACACGCACACACACACACACACATTTCCCTTTCATGCTGATGTGTAATAGAACCTCTGTCAGAAGCCTCCAGCAATTTCCAGGGGTGTCCTGTGGGGTAGCCTCTTTTTCTGCGAGTTGGAGAAGGAGAGCAGATCTTGATCTCCAGCATACTCTGGCAGCAACTGAAGAACTTCAGGATCCGGCTCTGATGTCCTCCCCAGCTGAGTCACTTCAGGCCAGGGCTGGAGCAGGTGCAGTGCAAGCTGCAATAGATAGGTGGGAATGCCAGGAAGTGTGCGGGGGGGGGGGGGGGGGCAGGGTCTGCAGAAGTTTGGGGCATCATGGGAACAGAATGTGCAACCTGAGTCATCCCCAAGCCCCTCCCACTTCCCTGGTCACTAACCAGGTCCAGCTGGGCACAGTCCCGGCCATTACTTCCCATATGGCTACTTATGACTAATTAAAGAAGTGTGTGTGTTGGGGGGCACTCTTAAAAACAGAGGTTTCCCGGGTAACAGCCTGGACAACTCACTCCTGCCGGCCAGGGAAAGCTCCTCTCCGAAACCCACTCAGGGCTCTGACGGGAACTAGGCCAGAGGCTAGCCCTTCTCCCATCTCTCTCTATATCAAAGTAGCGTCTGGGCCGGCCTTAATTTGTTCAAATTCCCTTTCCTCCCCTCCAGCTCTCAGCTTCAGGCCCCAGGCTTTCCTTTTATACACTAGCACATCCAGCCCCTGCCCACCTCCCCAGGGTAAGGGTGTTCTCTGAAGAAGGCGATGGTTAAGAGATTGGCTTCAGCCCGGCATGGTGGCCCACACCTGTAACCCCAGTACTTGGGAGGCTGAGACGGAAGGATCACAGGTTTGCAGTCAGCCTCAGTAATTTAGTGTGACCCAGCAACTTAGTGAGACCCTGTTTCAAACTAAAAAATAGGTCTGGGGGTGTAGCTCAAAGGTAGAATGCCTCTGGTTTCAATCTCCAGTACCACGCAAACAACAACAACAACAAAAAATTAATTTAAGACAGGGCCTTACTAAATTGCTGGGCTTGAATTTGTGATCCTCCTGTCTCGGCCTCTTGAGTTACAGGGACCATAGGTGTCCGCCACCATGTCTGGCTTAAAAGTACTTCTATATAGACTCTTCTGCTAGTTTAGAGCAGAGAGGAAACCAAATTGTGAGAAGGGAGCAAACAAGGCAAGGAACCCAGAATTTTCTTCTCCTAGTGTGGTTTTCTTTTTGGGGCAGGCTGACCACATGTCCTTACTCTTTGCACACATTCCTGCATCGCCCCCAGAGAAAGATGACAAATTCAGAGGAGAAAAGAGCTGGGTCAGCCTGGCTCAAGGGGTGGGGACTGGCGGCCGGGCTGGTCATGACGCACGGTGGGAGCAGCATTAGTCACTCAGTCCATGCACATCTGTCCAGCCGCAGCTACTGGCTCTAGGGCTCTGTTTGGGTGTCTGTGGGAACTCCCTGAAGGCTGTACAAAGATTGTAGCTTTTAAAAAAAATTTTTGTGTGTGTGTGTGGCACTGGGGATTGAACTCAGGGGCATTCTACCTTCGAGCTACACTCCCCGCCCTATTTTTAAATTTTTATTTGAAACAGGGTCTTGCTAGGTTGATGAGAGTCTCACTACTTTCTGAGTCCATCCTTGAACCTGCGATCTCCTGTCTCAGCCTCCCAAGTACTAGGATTACAGGTATGCGCCACCACACCCAACTTTTTAATTTTTTATTTTTTTAATTAATTAATTAATTAATTAATTTTTTGTGGTACCAGGGATTGAACCCAGGGGCATTCTACCTCCGGGCTACACCCCCAGCCCTATTTTTTAGTCTTTATTTTGAAACAGGGTCTCACTAAGTTGCGGAGGGCCTCACTAAGTAGCTGAGGCTGGCCACGAACCCGGATCCTCCTGTCTCAGCCTCCCAAGTACTGGAATTACGAGTGTGTGCCACCATGCCCGGCTAAAATTTTTAATTTTTATTATTTGTGGTGCTGGGGAGTGAACACAAAGACAGTCTACCTCTGAGCTAAACCACACCCAGCTTTATTATTGTATTTTGAAATAGGGTCTCACTAAGTTGTGGAGGGTCTCACTACGCTGCTGAGGCTGGCCTCCAACCTGTGATACTAGCCGGGCGTGGTGGTGCACGCTTGTAATCCCAGTATTTGGGAGGCTGAGACCGGAGGATCCAGGTTCACAGCCAGCCTCAGCTACTTAGTGAGGCCCTCTGTAACTTAGTGAGACCCTGTTTCAAAATAAAGAATAAAAAATAGAGCTGGGGGTGTAGCTCGGAGGTAGAATGCCCCTGGGTTCGATCCCCAGAACCGCAAAAAAAAAACAAAAAACAAACCTGCGATTCTCCTGCTCAGCCTCCCATGTACTGAGATTACAGGCGCATGCCACCACGCCCGGCTAGCTGGTAGCTGGTAGCTTTAGAGCCAGAGACTCTGCTGCTTTCTAGCTGTGTAACCTGAAACAACCCATTAGAGAGACCCACTCCTTCTCTGTAAAAAGGTGACAAAACACATGCATATGATTGTTACTGAGATTTAAATGAGGCAAACTGTGTGGTAGCTTTCACTATTTTACTCTGCTTGGTCCTGGCTCCTCAGTTTCTAGGATGTGACTCAGGCCTTTCCAGGCCAGAGTGAGAGCCAGAGTCCGGAGTGGAAAGAGGGAGAAAAAGGGATGAGACAGAGCCTGCAGGGGGCCGATCAGGAGCTGGTCCCCAAACTCCATCATTTCCTGGGTGCACCAAGCTTGATGGCCTCTGCCACTCATTGCTCAGAGGCTCTCTGTCCTTCCTTGCCTGTCAGTGGTCATTTGGGACTTGGTCACCCAATTGTTACTCAGTCGGGTGCTGGATGGGTCATGGGACTAGCATCACCGAGGGCGGTGATATGAGTCAGAAGGATCCCCCACTTTGCTCCTGCAGTGTGAGGGCTCCCCTGTGGCCTCTGGCCTTTCAGTCTGGGGTGTGGGGAAGGTCCTATTGTGGTCCACGAAGAACACGGGTTCAGCTTCTCTCACTGCTGTGCCTACTTCACTGTGCATTCGAACACTATGCAAATGTTGTGTGATGTGTAAGTGCGAGGGGACCGTCAGTGACTCCTAAGTGCTTAAAGAACAAAGCTCGGAAGTGTCAGTGTAGTGACTAGAAAGAGCATGGGTGATGGCGGCAGCCGAAGAATTTGAATAGAGGCCGGATCAGTGGGGGTTTCATGTCCTTGTTCATGTTTCTCTCTCTGGGACTCCACTTCCTCTTAAAAAATTGCCAAGACTGGGCATTGTGACACATGCCTGTGATTCCAGTACTTGGGAGGCTGAGACAGGAGGATTGCCGGTTCAAAGCCAATCTCAGCAACTTAATGAGGCTGTCAGCAATTTAGTGAGACCCTATTTTAAAAAAAGTAAGTTTTTCTTCTTTTCTTTACGCAGCATTCAAGACCCTCTCTAAACTCTGGCTCCCAGCCACTCTCCCCTGACCCTGGGCATTCATTTAACAAAGATCTACTAGGCGCTGTCTGTAGAGCCTGGAGCCGGCCTGGAGTAGGCACTAGGGATTCTGTGGCGAGAGCAGTCCTGATCCTTCGCACTTAATGAGCACAGCAGGCTCTCAGCTCTGCGCTGTTACTCATACCTACACTGTCCCTGTCCTTCCATACTCTTAGCCAGGCTTTGAATCTCGGCTCAAAGCCTGCCTTTTTGGTGAACCTGTGCCCCATGACCTTGTGTGTGTGTGTGTGTGTGTGTGTGTGTGTGTGTGTGTGTGTTACTGGAAATAGAACCCAGGGCCATTCTATCTCTGAGCTACACCCCCATCCCTATTTTGTTATTTTGTTTTGAAGCAGGGTCTCACTAAGCTGCTGAGGCTGGCAGTGAACCTCATGACCCTTTGGACAGGTCACCTCTGTCCTGGCAACTAGGCCCCCGTCTTTCCAGGTGCTTGGGTATGTGTCGCCCTTTCTGTAAGCTCTCTGAGGGTAGGCTCTGGGCCCTTCTTTGTGCCCTTGATAAACCCCATCCCACCCCCATATTCTAGACTTGAAATAATGACTTTTTATTAAAGCAGACATAGGTGGGCTTTAAGAGCATTTACATTCCCAATTGGTCTGTAAAGAAACAGAGACCTTGCAGGCGTGGTGGCTCATGCTTGTAATTTCAGTACTTGGGAGGCTGAGACAGGAGGATCGCAGGTTCATGGCCAGCCTCAGCTACTGGGTGAGGCCCTCCGCAACTTAGTGAGACCCTGTTTCAAAATAAAGAATAAAAAATAGGTCTGGGGGTGTAGCTCAGAGGTAGAATGCCCAGTACCAAAAAAGAAAAGAAAAGAAACAGAGACCTCACCTTTGATCTCTTCGAAACCCAAGCTATGGGAGCTGTCTCCTACCTCTTTTATTTTATTTATTTTTTTCCTACTCAAGAGCAGACAGGGAGACTGGAAGGTTGAAGCCGAAGGATTTGCTGGCCCAGGGTCCCTGGGGCACAGGAATGTTCAACTCTGGGGGCAGTCCTGGTCCTGTCCCTCGTCTCTCTAGAGACTGCTTCACACGCTGCCAGGAAGCCCACCCAGGGCTCTGCAGAGCACTCTGAGGGGAAGGGGCTGTCAGGGGCTCTTTTTGGCTTCCGCTCTCTGGTAGGGCAGGGGTTAATGGTGAGTTGCAACATATCTCTGGGCTGAGTCACCTCCCATTGCCACCCCCCATTCCCCTCTGTTGAAGTTTTATAAAGAGGAGCAGAGGCTGGCAAGCAAAAAGAACTGGAGGTAAGAACTCTGCCTAGCCCTGCGCCCCAGGCTCCCAGAAATCTCAGAGGGCACGGACAGCCTCTGGAACGCTTGTCTGGTGGGACCATGAACTGGCAGCAGCTGTGGCTGGGCTTCCTACTCCCCATGACAGTCTCAGGCCGGGCCCTGGGGCCTGCAGAGAAGGAGGCAGCCTTGGTGAGTCCCCTGGGAAGGAAGGACCCAGGTCAGGGCTTACCCTCCACGGTCCCAGCCACGCTGCCCTCTTACTTTTCAACCTGTCTGCCTTTTCCTTCCTTCTTCTAGTCCACTATCTACCCTGCCCACCGGCCAGTCCTTCCCCTTGTCCCACCTGAGCCTCTTCTCTAAGGTGTCTCTCCTGATGGGTCTGTTAGGTCACTTAGTAGCTTTACCCTGGGACTAACCTCTTTTTTTTTTTTTGATGCTGGGGATTGAACCCAAAGGGCATTCTACCTCTGAGCTACACCCTCAGCCCTATTTTATTTTTTAATTTTTATTTTGAAACAGGGTCTCACTAAGTTGCGGAGGGCCTCACTAAATTGCTGAAGCTGGTTGTGAACCTGCGATCCTCCTGTCTCAGCCTCCCAAGTACTGGGATTACAGGCGTGCACTACCATGCCCAGTACTAATCTCTCTCTCTCTCTCTCTCTCTCTCTCTTTTTGTTGTACTGGGGATTGAACCTAGGGGCATTCTACCTCTGAGCTAAACCCCCAGCCCTATTTTATTTTTATTTTGAAAGGGGGTCTCACTAGGTTGATGAGAGTCTCACTACTTGCTGAGGCTGTCCTTGAACCTGCAATCCTCCTGTCTCAGCCTCTCAAGTACTGGGATTACAAGCGTGCGCCACCATACCCCACTACTAACCTTTTTACCCTGATTACTTCCACCCCATCATAGGATTATCTGTTGCAATATGGGTACCTACAGAAACCTCTAGAAGGACCTGATGACTTCAGGCCAGAAGATATCACAGAGGCACTGAGGTGAGAGGTCACAAAGGACATGCTTTCAGAGCTGAGGTTGTAAGGTCTTCCCTCTTGTCATTCCTTCCTCTCCCCAGGGCCACCTCTGTTTGACCCAAATCCACAGCAGTACCTATTAGATGGATGCTAGCTAGCATTGGTAGGGAGGTGGCACACGGGTTGAGATGGGGACTCAGATGAGGAGTACAGTCATCAGATCTGCCCAGGCTCAGAGTTCTTCTTTGGAGGCTCCAAAGTACTGATGTTTAGGTAGAGCCCACATGAAGTATAATGTGCATGTAAAACTATGAATTGAGTTGTTGATATGATGTTATCTTTGTGTATGTGTGTGGCACTGGAGATTAAACTCAGAGGCCTTGTGTTGTATCTCCAAGCTACACACCAGCCCAATTTTATTTTTATTTTGAAACAGGGTCTTGCTAAGTTGCTGAGGCTGGCCTTGAACCTGCAATCCTCCTGTCTCAGCCTCCCGAGTCCTGGGATTACAGGCGTGGGCCACCGTGCCTGGCTTGATGCTATCTTTTGTGGACATTTAATTCAGCTTCTCTTTTGTTTTTATTTTGTATTTTGGTAGTGGATTGTCTTAATGGTTTTAGAAATGTTTAGGTTCCTTGAAAAGTCTACAGGCCCTATGATAGTCCGTAGGTGGATGAAATTATCCCAGAGCAGACCTGGCTGGGTGGTGGGTCCAGCCAGGAGGGGAAAAAACTAAGAACAGGACCTGGTGGGGAATCTGGAGGGCAGGATGGGAGAATCTCTAGAGCAAGGTGGCCGGCCACCTCCTCACAACAGGAGAAAGTAAGAAATTGCAGTAGAGGAGGAAGTCGACACCTGAGGGCACTCTTACGCAAGTAAAGGATACTAAAAATGAAGAGATGAAGTTGGAGCATTGCCATTTCTGCAGAACAGAAGAGAAAGTCCCAATTAATGAGGACTGGAGCATGGAGCGACCCCCATGAGCTTTAGAGATTCTGTGTCATTCTTGGTCACCACCTTGGGCAGCAGAAGACCAAAGAGCTGTCCCCAGTTCTTAGTCATTCCAGATTCACCTGCCCTGACGGACCCATACCTCTCTCTCTTTCCAGAGCTTTTCAGGAAGCATCTGAGCTGCCAGTCTCGGGCCAGCTGGATACCGCCACAAGGGCCCGCATGAGGCAGCCTCGTTGTGGCCTGGAGGACCCATTCAACCAGAAGACCCTTAAATACCTGCTGCTGGGTGAGGACTGAGCCTGGGAAAGGGAGGGGGAGGAGAGGATGGTGTGGCTCTGGAGTGTGGGTGGCATTGGGAGAGTCTGGACCAGTCCAGTGTTGAATGGATGATCACCTGCCTAGGGAGGTTGTGAGGGCCCAGACCCAGGGGAGCTCCCTGGGGTTGGCAGAAGGATCTGTGTTTCTAATATAGAGAAAGATCTGTGTTTCTTTTTTTTTTTTTTTTGCGGTACCGGGGGTTGAACCCAGGGGTGTTTTACCTCCAAGCTACACCCCCAGCCCTATTTTTTATACTTTATTTTGAAACCGGGTCTTGCGAAGTTGCAGAGGGCCTAAGTAGCTGAGGCTGGCCGCGAACCCGGATCCTCCGGTCTCTGCCTCCCAAGTACTGGGATTACAAGCTTGCGTCACCACGCCCGGCAAGATCTGTGTTTCTAATTTATTTTCTGGTCTGTTAACCAGGTCGCTGGAGAAAGAAGCACCTGACCTTCCGCATCTTGAATCTACCCTCTACCCTCCCACCCCACACAGCCCGGGCATCCTTGCTTCAAGCCTTCAAGTACTGGAGTGATGTGGCCCCCCTGACCTTCCGGGAGGTGCAAGCTGGCTGGGCTGACATCCGCCTCTCCTTCCATGGCCGCAAAAGCCCATACTGCTCCAATACCTTTGATGGGCCTGGTAGGCACAGTTCTCAGCTCTGGCCTCGCAGACCTCTAGATTATCTCTGTCTCCTTGAGTAACAGGCAGGGTATGCTCCAGTGGACTGGGCTCTGACCTCCTTCCTGTCCACCTTTGCCTTTGTCCAGGGAGGGTCCTGGCCCATGCGGACATCCCAGAGCTGGGCAGTGTACACTTTGATGAAGACGAGATGTGGACTGAGGGGACCTACCGGGGGGTGAACTTGCGCATCATTGCAGCCCATGAACTGGGCCATGCCCTGGGACTTGGGCACTCGCGATACACCCAGGCACTCATGGCCCCTGTCTACGCTGGCTACCGGCCCTACTTCAAGCTGCACCCGGATGATGTGGCAGGAATCCATGCTCTCTATGGTCAGTAGCGAGTATGAGGGGCAGTCTGACAGCATCTCTCTAGGCTTAGGTCTGGCTTCCGTGGATGGAAAGGGCTTGGCTTCTTTCTCTTCCTGTTGCCCCAGTTCTTCAGGCTTCCTCATTTTCAGGAATTGCTTCTCTCTGACTGTTCCATGCCTAATCGTCCTGCCAGGCCTCTCTTCCCCCACACCCATTCTCAGAGACAGAGAATGCACATTCCAGCAAACCTCCTTCCTTCTTTCTGGTGCCTCTTGAAACTAAAATGTGTCTGCTGCCGATATCAATATGATACTGCAGTGGGGCATGATGGTGCATGCCTGTAATCTCACTACTTGGGAGGCTGAGACAGGAGGATCAGAGGTTCGCAGCCAGCCTCAGCAGCTTAGTGAGGCCCTCCGAAACTTAGTGAAACCCTGTTTCAAACTGAAAAATAAAAAATAGGGCTGGGGTATAACTCAGAGGTAGAATGCCCCTGGGCACAATCCCCAGTATAAACACACACACACACACACACACACACACACACAATAAATAAATAAAAATAAAATAAAATAGGGCAGGGGGTGTAAAACAGGGCTCAGAGGTTGAGTGCACTTGGGTTCAATCCCCAGTACCACACACACACACACACACACACACACACACACACACACACTGTGTGTGTGTGTGCACATATATATGTATATATGTATATATATGTACATATATGTATATATGTGTATATATGTGTGTGTATATATATATATGCTATTACCCACCACCAAGGGAAACTTCCTAGGATTCCTTTTTCCCTTCTCTATGGGGCCACTAAGCAGAACTTCAAATAGATGGACGGAGAGGCCAGATGCTATGAATTCTCTCCCTAAGCAACGTTACCCCACTCTGTAGGCAAGAAGAGCCCAGAGACAAGGGATGAAGAAGAAGAGATGGAGATGCCCACTGTGCCCCCAGTGCCCACAGAACCCAGTCCCATGCCAAATCCCTGCAGTGGTGAACTGGATGCTATGATGCTGGGTGAGGCCCTTCCCCTCCATGACCCTGGGGCCTGGACAAAGGGGAATGACATGAGACTGCAGCCTGAGCAATGGACATTAGACCCCAGGCAAGGGGTGGTGACCATGGAAGAGGACATGTGGCGTGGAAAGAAAGGGTTCAGAGCCAAATTAAAAGAGGGCCCTGCAGGCAGTTAGCAAGGTTGCTACTCTATAAGGGCCACTAGAATGCATTGGGAAATGCAGAAAGATGGGATTAATTGGAATTAACTGCTTATTAGAGAGGGATTTGTACCTGGTCAGAAAAACTTGCAGACCACTTGGGGTGCAGCATGCGGTCCCCAAGGAGGAACAGCTATCTGTACCACTTTTGTTTTGTTGAGCGGAATAGAGCTTTTACTCTGCACAACAAAGGAGAGGCTGTGCACGGGGCCCTCCTTCTCTGCTTTTAATTTTCTCCTTGAATTAAAGTTGAGTGGATTTTTGAAGAATTAGCCTGTGGGAGGGAGGGTGAGTTATCAGCATACCTGAAACACCCACAAATATTTGTCCTTTTGTCCCTGGCCTTTTGCCTTGTTGATATACCTTCGGTCGCAGGACCCCGTGGGAAGACTTATGCTTTCAAGGGGGACTACGTGTGGACTGTGACAGATTCCGGGCTAGGCCCCTTGTTCCGAGTATCTGCCCTTTGGGAGGGGCTCCCAGGGAACCTGGATGCTGCCGTCTACTCTCCTCGAACACAGTGGATTCACTTCTTTAAGGGTAAGTGTTATAGCATGTCTGACCTGAGGGGGCCTAGTTGTAAGGAAGCCAGAAAAGAGAGGGGAAGTCAAGAAGTTTCTGAAAGGGTGGAATGAAGGGACCAAAAGCTGCCACCCGAGGACAGAGGTGACTTGTTCTTTCCTTGCACACTCTCAGGAGACAAGGTGTGGCGCTACATTAATTTCAAGATGTCTCCTGGCTTCCCGAAGAAACTGAATAGGGTAGAACCCAACCTGGATGCAGCTCTCTATTGGCCTTTCAACCAAAAGGTGTTCCTCTTTAAGGTATAAAGTTCAAAGCAAGAGCTAAACCTTTCTTAGCAGGAGTGGGCTACTTCACACTGAAAAGTGAGGACTCGCTCTTAAAAGGAGACCTACTGCAGCTGCAGAGGGCTGGGGGGAGGTCTCTGGGGGAGGGGGATCCCCTAAGCTCTCTCCTCATCCTCCTCTTCTCATCCCCCCATCCTCAGGGCTCCGGGTACTGGCAGTGGGATGAGCTGGCCCGAACCGACTTCAGCCGCTACCCCAAACCAATCAAGGAACTGTTTTCTGGAGTGCCGGACCGGCCCTCGGCTGCGATGAGTTGGCGGGATGGCCAAGTGTACTTCTTCAAGGGCAAAGAGTACTGGCGCCTCAACCGGCAGCTTCGAGTAGAGAAAGGCTACCCCAGAAATACCGCCCACAACTGGATGCACTGTGGTCCCCCAACTCCAGGCACTACTCCCTCAGCTGGGGACACTATTCCCTCAGCGACAGGCACAACCTGGGATACCACTCCCTCAGCCACAGAAACCACCTTGAACTCTGAGCGCACACCCACATCCACACCCACAATCCTGGACAGTACTCCCTCAGCCACACACTCCACCATCCTTTCTCTCCCTGTCAATGTCACCCTCCCGGAGGCCTAGGACCCAATCAAATGTCGGCTCGCCAGAACTATGCAGGTGCTAAGCAGGAGCGTGAACCATAGACGTCGGGCCTCCTAAAGCTCCAACTGTGGCCACCACTCTCCTGTGCTCTTTCCCTCCTGGGAAATGTTCCCTTAATTCTGATTTGGCCCAGAACTCCATCCATTTTCTCCTGGTCTTAGATAGTCTTAGCGCTTCCAGCTACGCATCTACTATCTGGAAGATAATTAATGGTGGAGGGAGGTGTCAATCAGGCCTTTAGCTGACAGGAGGCAACATCTGGAGAGGCTGGACACCTGGGCCCTGTTCTTCCTAAAGTGCAGGAAAACATGGCAGGGAAATTGGGCAAGACTTTGGGATCCTTGAAAATAACATTTATTTGCTTGTGACTTTGGGCAAGCTAATTGACCTCATTGAACTTTGGATTCCCCGTTTGCAAAATAAGGTTAAGAGCAATCCTGCAGGATTGTTACATTAAATGAAATACTGGATGTGAAGTGCCTGGCACATTTGTGTTTAAGAAAGGCTAACTCAGCCGGGTGTGGTGGCACACACCTGTGATACCAGTACTTGGGAAGCTGAGACAGGAGGATCGCAGATTGGAGACCAGTCTCAGCAATTTAGTGGGACTCTCAGCAACCTAGCAAGACCCTGTTTCAAGATAAAATAAAAAAGGGCTGGGGGTGTAGCTCAGAGGTAGAATGATACCCCTGGATTCAATCTCCAGTAATACACACACACACACACACACACACACACACACACACACACCTTAAAAAAAGAAAGGCTAAAGCCGGGCGTGGTGGCGCACACTTGTAATCCCAGTACTTGGGAGGCTGAGACCTGAGGATCGCAGGTTCGTGGCCAGCCTCAGCTACTTAGTGAGGCCCTTCTCAACTTAGTGAGACCCTGTTTCAAAATAAAGAATAAAAAATAGGGCTGGGGGTGTAGCCTGGAGGTAGAAAGCCCCTGGGTTCAATCCCCAGTACCACAAAAAAAAAAAAAAAAAAAAAAGCTAACTCCGAGCCGGGTGTGGCACATGCCTGTAATCCCAGTACTTGGGAGGCTGAGACAGGAGGATCACAGGTTTGCAGTCAACTTCAACAATTATAGCGAGGCCCTCTGCAACTTAGTGAGACTCTGTTTCAAAATAAAAAGCAAAAAGATAGGGCTGCGGTGTAGCTCAGAGGTAGAATGCCCCTGGGTTTAATCCCCAGTACCACAAAATAATAAAATAATAATAATAATAATAATAATAATAAATTTTTAAAAAAGAAAGTCTAAATCCTTGTTTCTAAGACAGAACTGAACAGCTCTTCCTTTAGTTCTCTGCATAACTGCTACAGCAGTCTGTCTAATAAGGATACCCCCATCAGATCTTTAGGGGACAGGAGGTTTGTTCATTATGGCCACTTTGCTTTTGGGTGTAGAGAGAGAAAGGAGTAGCAACAGTAGAGGCCAGATGTCCTGGATCAGTTTTCAATGCCATTTTATTCACAGGTTCCTACGTTCTTCCTCCCTCCCAGCACATCCTTGCTGCCCAGGGAAGGGATATGTCTTCCTTCATGCTGTCCGGAAAACCAGAGAACAGACCTTGGGCAGGAGAGTCAGAGGCGGGAGCGTTAGGATGGGTTAGTGGCTGGAACACAATTCTGGTTAAAGAGGAAATTAGTATCAGCCACAGGGAGAGGCAGGGAAGGTACTTGTCTCCCATGCAGCCCTGAAGACCTGGCTCCTTTGGGTCAAAGGGCAAGGCTCTGTCACGTGGGCACCCCTCTCTTCTTGGAGCGAGAAGCCAGCTTTTAGGAAGGTCGATGCTGAGGCAGGTGCTGTGGTCTTCCCAGTTGACAAGAGAAGGGGAGGCACTGTGGAGGTAGTGCACTGAGGTAGGAGAAGGGGACTCAGCCTATTGGGTCTAGCAGGAAAAGCCAACCAGAAACCCAACTGCCCCCTAGCAAGGGCCTGGGGACTCCTGGAGCTTTTCTGTGCTATTTTCCCCATCAAAAAGATATCAAATGCCTTAGGAGGCTCCCTGATTTTCTGTAGGTCTTATAAAAATCAAAGTCCCTTATTTTACTATTGTGAGGCACAATGAGATGGGTATTTATTTATATATTTATTAGTGGTACTGTGGATTGAACCCAGGGGCATTCTACCTCCGAGCTACACCCCCAGCCCAATTTTTTATTCTTTATTTTGAAACAGGGTTGCACTAAGTTACGGAGGGACTCACTAAGTGGCTGAGGCTGGCCGCATACCTGTGATCCTCCTGTCTCAGCCTCTCAAGTACTGGGATTACAAGCGTGCACCACTATGCCCCGCTTGAGATGGGTATTTAAAAGGACATCTGGGTAATGGCTCTCCTTGGTTTGGAGGGAATTGAGGAGTCAGTATCTTTAGGGACCAGGGCACCTCTATTATTGGACAGAGGTAGGTAGTATACTCTCATTCCTCTTCCCTCCTCACAAGATTGTCCTCTGCCTGTCCCGGTAATAGATCCCTACAAGGCTGGTCTGGAGCACAGATGCTATCCTTGCGTCCAACAGGTGGGGGAGTTTGTGTGTGGGTTCTGTGGGCCCTCACTGGGGGCGGTGCATCAGCGGAGTTTTAGGCTCAGGTCTGAGTGGAACCAGAGGGTGTGGTAAGGGGTACAGTGGAACCACAGTCAGAATCCAGGTCCAGCATGATGTGGGGGGCTGTGGCCTGGGTGCTTGGTCCCAGTTGGCGCTCTCGAAGACTCTGGAGGTAGCTCTGAAGGGGTACAGGGCAGAGAGGGCGGAAGAAGAGGACTGGGTCAGAGCCCCACTTCCACCCTGACCATCTCCATGTGCCCTCTGCCCCAGCCCCTCAGGGTGACCCGGCATCCCCACTCACTGGAGCCAGGCTGTCAGCAGGGCTCCGGGCATTGGTGGGGAGTTGGCGCCGATAGCTGCCTTCACACAATCCCACCCCAGAGGGGGTCCGGGGCCACTTGGCCTCTTGCTGGTGATGGATCCGAAGAAGTTGGAGATGCCTTCGCTGGTGGCTCAAGACCACTGCTTGGGAGAGGGCAGTACAGACTCAAGTCCTCCTTAGGCCCTGAATCCCACCCCCAAATGCTCACCTTCTACAGAAGCCCATGTGACCGCCCTCTTATGATTCTCTCAAGTCTCAACTTCCCCTCAGTTGTTGGAATTCTCCTACTCTTGCCTCCTGGACTTCCCTGGGACTCTCCTTGCCTCTCATAACTGTCTTAAACAACTCTTCCCTGCAACCCCTAATGTTTCTGCTAAACATTCTTTTTGGTGATTGAACCCAAGGGCCTTCTACCCCTGAGCTACACTCCCAGCCTGATTTTATTTTACTTACTTCCTTTTTTTTCTTTGTGGTACTGGGGATGAAACCCAGGGGTGTTCTATCTCCAAGCTACACCCCCAGCCCTATTTTATTCTTTTTATTTTGAAACAGGGTCTCACTAAGTTGTGGAGGGCCTCACTAAGTTGCTGAGGCTGGCCTCAAACCTGAAATTCTCCTGTCTCAGCCTCCCAAGTACTGGGATTACAAGCATATGCCACCATGCCAGGCTCTATTTATTTACTTTTTGGTTCTGGGAATTGAACACAAGGGCATTCTGCTTCTGAGCTACACCCCTAGCCCTATTTTATTTTTTATTTGGAAATGGGGTCTCATTAAGTTACTAAGGGCCTCACTAAGTTGCTGAGGCTGTCCTCGAACCTGCAATGCATCTGCCTCAGTCTCCCAAGTACTGGGATTATAGGTGTGCGCCACCACACCCAGCTTTTACTTTTTATTTTGAAACAGGGTCTCGCTAAGTTGCTGAGGCTGTCCTCGAACCTGTGATCCTCCTGTCTCAGCCTCCCAAGTACTGGGCACGTGCCTCCACACCCAGCATCTGCTTCGCCTTCTTATCTTGAGCTTCTTTGGCTACTTCAACTCTACCTTTCCTTAAGTGCCTCGTCCCATTTACGTTGGATATCCTCCTCATCCTCATCCCTCAGCACTTTCTCCCCTTCCCCTCCTCAAGTCCAGGAACCAGGGACACGAACAGGCACAGGTTGGTCACTTCTGTACCATGGCACTAACTCACCGTTGGTGTGGCCTCCGTGTTCCTCAGCCACGAGCTTCCACTGGGCCAGGGCCCCAAGGGCCCCCAAGGCTGGCCAGGTCCCCAGTAAGACCCAGCTGTACCAGCAGAGAGGAGGCAAGGCTGGAAGTGCCTGCAGGCGTTGGCCCAGCCGACTGCCCAGTGCCAGCCCCTCCAGGAAGTAGTCAGCGCAGGCCACCAGCACTGCAGCACCCAGCAGGGCTGTGCCCAGAACTGTGAATGGACGTGGCCACCGAAGCGTGAGCAGGGCTCCCAGCAGTGCCAGCCCCACCAGCCCCCCGGCTGGCACCCAGGCTGAAGGTGGTTGGTAGATGGGCTCAGTGCTCAGCAGGGCCCCGGCGCCCAGGGTCAGGCCTAGCAGGAGACCAGTCAGGAAGAGCCCAACACTGCGAACCAGCATAGTGACCAGGCCGCAGAGGAGTCCGATGCCAAGTGCGATGCCTGCGCTCACCTCCAGGCTCAGCTGTGTCTCCAGCACGCGCTCCTTGTGGCACAGTAGGAAGATCACCAGAGCTCCCGACAGCAGGCCGGAGAGAAACATTACTGCCTTGAAGCAGCGATAGCCTGGGGGAGGGAGGCAGGCAGTACTGAGAGGCAGACAGGAGACTGTACGGCAATAGCTATCAAGAATTGGGAAGGGAATGGCTAACCAGAGGAGCTGAAGGTAGGAGCAGAGCACCAAGGGGCCTTAAGAAAAGAGGAAGAGAGGGATAAGCTTAGGGAGGGTGGAGGGGTATTCAGGAACTGTGAGGGAATGGGAGGAAAAATCGGGAGGTAAGATGGATGCATAGAGGAGAGTAAGTATAGGAAAAAGTCTAGTTCTTCCAGGACTGGCCTACAAGGAGAAATCAGCACAGGCTTGCTTCGGGTTTTTGGTAAAGAAGTCTTGAGCTTGGAGGATAATTTGGGAATGGAGTTTTGAGGTAGGATGCAATGGGGGGCAAATGATAGATGCCAGAAGTCAGAGTTGGAGGGCATGGGCAAGGGAGATGGAGTAGAAGCTGGCAAGGGCAGCATGGGTCACTCCGAAGGTAGGTAGCCCCTGCTAGAAGAGATGAGGTGGCCCAGGAGTGAAGGAGAAAGTTGGCGGCATCCTTGAGGGTAACCGTTGTGGCCAGCTGCCCCCCGGACCCTAGCCCTGCCCTCACCGAAGCAGCAGTAGATGATCCCAAAGCAGCAGCAAAGGGCACACACCAGGGCGGGTGCCAGGTCAGGGTTGTCCTGGGGTTCCAAGACACATCTTGGGTCTGGAGGCTCTAGGAGTTGTTGATTAAAGGGCCTGGGGTCAGATGTCACAGTCAGGGGCAGCAAGGCTTTCTCCATAGCCAAAGGGAAGGTGGTCACAGAGTTGGAGGTCCGTGTCAGCTCCTCTCATCTGTCCATGAGTGTCTTGAGGGGGTTGGGAAACCTGCAAAGGGACAGGCAGGAACTCAGGAGCCCATGAATCTTGAGGAATCTTGAGGACACTGTACCTCTATTGCTTTTGAAAAATGGCCAATATCAGGAGGGAGAATGGCCTCGTGGGGTAACTGAAGAAATCTCCAGGACTGTGCCAAGGGGAGTGGGATGTCTCTTTACCACTCTCTGAACAAGGACACTAAGTAAAACTTAAACAAATGAAAATCTCATGAGCGAATGAGCCTTTGTCTGCCCCCCTGCTTTTCAGGATGAGGGGAGGCGTAGAAAGCCCTGGGTAGATAGAGGAAGGGGTGCAGTGGCATTAATGGGATTGGGGGGCTAAAGCAGCCTGTTTCAGGTAAACAGAAAGCTTGCTTATCTGCAGCTGGGACTCAATACTACCCCACTGGGTTGTGAAGGGTGGGGCTAATACAGGGGAGAGGGAGGAGAAATAGGAGAGAATGAGTCATGGTGGGATCTTGGACAGCTGCTTCACCCCAAGGAAGAGGGACACAAACAACAAAAAACCAGAAACCATAAGAATTTAGGACAAGGAATTAAATAGAGACAGTCACCCTAGTTTGTCGGAGTTTTGAAGCCCTGGCTGGCTGCATGCTCAGATAGAGTTGTTGGGGGAAGGGGTGTGCAGCCTCAGTCCAAGTCCCATGGCCCCACATGGAATAAACAGGCACCTTGCCCACAGACATCTCACATCCTGGATCCACTTGCTCCTCCCCTCAGGACACCAAGGGGACTTTTCCTACCCTTCCCCTCGGGGTGTCAGGGCTGCCAATGGCATTTGAATCCAGGTCCTGCAAGGAGATGGCCCAGGAGGGGCTGGCATTTGGGGCACTGTGGGAGTAGTAGCATGGATGCAGGCACTTTCTTTCCAGTTGTCTTTTGGACATCAAGGTCCTAACAGGCGGAGGGTTGGCTTGGGAAATTCCTGGGGCTCTTCTCAATCCGCTTGGAAGTTTGGGGCCCTAAACAAGGGGGGGGGGTTGGGATGTTGGCTACTCACCACCCTGCCAGGGCTGAGGCGAGAAGGGGTGTGGAAGTGCTTCCCTAGACCCCCAGCTGCATCCCAGCCCGGAGGTCTTAGGCGCCGGTGTGGGCGTCAGGCACGGGCATCCCCAGGGCCACTCTGTTCGTTGCTCCCTAAACTCTTGCAAGTCGTAGCCCAAGCCCAGTGAGCTAACTGCAACTAGCTTGGGGGGTGGAGGAAGGGGAAAGGGTGTGTGTGTGTGGGGGGGGTGACATCACGGGGCTGGCCCCTCCAATCCTTTCCCCCGGGTGTGGGGGGACCCAGTCACCTACTGCTCTAGTCCAGGACCAGAGACTCACAGCCATAGCAAGGAAGGGTTTGGGGAGGCGTAGCGAGAAGTTTAGGGAACGGTCTCTGAATACTTAAGGGGTGATTCCACAACTCGAAGTTCTCAAAGTCCCAAATGGGGTTCCAGCGTCCCCTTAACTCCAGCTTGGTTTCTTCCACTTCCCAGAGAATTGGAGTATTGTCTTCTGGAGAACCGGGTGGTCGGGATCGGGGACCCGGGGAGGGGTTTTGGCTTTAGTGGTGTGAGGGCGCTGGCGGGGGTTCATGGGTGGAAAAACTTGCGGAGCAAGACGGGTCCTGGAAGGGTCACTGACAGAACTGTAAGGCTAGAGGCGTGTGCAGAGGAGGGGACCCAGCAGGGTCTGCATGGGGGCGGGGGCGAGTGTCGACGGCGACCGAGAGGCTCGGTATGCAAAGGAGATGGAAAGCAGCACGCAGCTGAGTGCAGGGTTCTGTTGCACTCGGTCTTGGTTCTGAGCCCAGCAGAGCTACGTTCCTAGTACCCTGGCCTCGCTCTCTGACCCGGCCTGGGAACTGCGTCCAGAGGGGGCGGATCCAGGGCGTGGGAGCTGCCGTTAGACGAGGCAGCTCGCCAGCTGGGTCAGGAGCGGGGGAGGCCGAGGGCTGCTGGGAGAGGAGGGGCATCGCTGCAGAGCCAGGGCGGGGGCTAGCCCGGTGCAGCCTCTTCTCCTCTACCTCTGTAGGATACAAAGGGGCCACTGTCTTAGCTATTTCCGGCAGGGGAGGAATCAGGGCGGTGGCTCCTCTGTGCTCCCTGTTTTGTCTGCAAGGGAAACGGTTATGCACAGCGCGGTGGCTGCCCTCCATCTCCCAGTCTCGGCAAAGTCCAGGAATACAGCCAGAGGAACTCTGAGAGTCTGTCCCCAGCCCGCAGGCATTGCTACAGGGCATACTCGCTTCGCCCTCAGCGGCGCAGCCTACGGGGAGAGCCATTGCAGCACGCGGAGGGCGGCGCGGAGGGCCCTTTAAGGGGCGGGGCCAGTGTCCTCTAGGCCCGCCTTCTCTGGTTGGATTCAGCGGGCTGGACTGGCTCGCGCCTCGGCCAACCGCTTCTTCTCTTCTTTCCTGTCGCTTCCCGGGTGGCCCCGGAAGTGGAAGTAGGCGGAGGTCGGCGGCCGCGGCGGGGACGGAAGGCGGAAGCGGAGCGTGAGCGGGAGGCGGAGCCGGGGGAGCTGCCCTGGTAGCTCCCCCTGGCCCCAGGCCCAGCTGCTCGAGGGGGAGGAGTTACCGCCGCTCTCCGGTACGTTACCTTCACCCCTTCTCCCCTTCCCGTGGGCTCCCCGGGGCAACCCTGAGCTCCGCCTGCAGCTTTTCCTTTAGGGCCGCACAGTCCCCACCCTTTTCTGACAGTCTGCGGCGCCCCCCTTTCGGCGGTCTTCCCTTTTCCCTATGCGTGACCCCTGGACCACACCCTTTGCCGCACCTCCCTCTTTCCCTGATCGAAGATTATAGCTTCCTAGGGAAAGAAGAAAAACTAAGGAGATCTGGAGGAGGGGGTGAGGGTGCAAGCAGGGTTGTAGTTAATCTGGTTCTGGGTTATTGTTAGGGTTAGCGAATGCCCCAGAAAAACTTGGGTGGCATAACAAGGGTTACATTAAATATGTCTCCAACTTAAGATTTTTTAACTCCTGTCTTGGTTCCAGCCTTGACCATCCCCATCTTGATACCTTTGTTCCAGGCATCAGAACTGACCACCATGGCTGTAACCTAAACCCCTCAGGAAGCCCCGGGGTCATGGCCCAGAAGCACCCCGGAGAAAGAGGGTTGTGTGGAGCCCACCACAGTGGTGGTGCTTCCCTCAGGACTTTAGGACCCTCCGTGGACCCTGAAATACTTTCATTCTCAGGACTCAGGGACTCAGCAGGGACTGCTCCTAATGGTACCCGCTGCCTCACAGAGCACTCTGGTCCTAAGTACACACAACCCCCAAACCCAGCCCACTGGTCGGATCCAAGCCATGGCCCCCCAAGGGGTCCAGGACCACCCAGGGAAGGGGAGGACCCTGATCAGAGCGAGGCATCTTCCGAAGAGTCAGGAGTGGACCAGGAACTCTCAAGAGAGAGTGAGATCGGGTACCAGGAAGATGGGAACCCTTCTTTTCTTTCCATTCCATCTGCTTGTAACTGTCAGGGAACCCCTGGGATCCCTGAAGGGCCTTATTCTGAGGGAAGAGATGGCTCTTCTAGCAACTTTTGCCACCATTGTACCTCCCCAGCCTTGGGGGAAGATGAAGAGTTGGAAGAGGAATATGACGACGAGGAACCTCTTAAATTCCCCAGTGATTTTTCACGTGTGTCCAGCGGAAGGAAACCCCCATCCCGGAGACAGCGGCACCGCTTTCCAACTAAGGAGGATACTCGAGAGAGTGGACGTAGAGATCCTCGGTCTCCTGGTCGACATAGGCTGGGCCGGAAACGAACTCAGGCAGATAAGCGCAGAGGCCTAGGATTGTGGGGAGCAGAGGAATTATGTCAGCTTGGACAGGCAGGCTTCTGGTGGCTGATTGAACTACTGGTATTGGTGGGAGAGTATGTGGAAACTTGTGGCCATCTCATCTATGCATGCAGGCAGCTGAAAGGCAGTGATCTGGACCTTTTTCGAGTTTGGGTGGGAGTCTGGGCAGGGAGGGTGGGGGGCTGGGCCCAGGTAGTATTCCAGTTTCTAAGCCAGGGGTTTTACTATGGGGCAGGGCTATTCACCCGTTTTCTTAGGTTATTGGGTGCTTTGCTGCTCCTGGCTCTGGCCCTCTTTTTGGGCTGTCTACAGTTGGGCTGGCGATTTCTGGTGGGATTGGGTGACCGGTTAGGCTGGAGGGATAAGGCCACCTGGCTCTTCTCTTGGCTGGATTCCCCTTCCTTGCAGCATTGCTTGACACTGCTAAGAGATAGTAGGCCATGGCAGCAGCTGGTAAGAATAGTTCAGTGGGGTTGGCTGGAGTTGCCTTGGGTCAAGCGGAGGACTGATAGACAGGGGAATGCACCTGTAGCTAGTGGACGCTACTGCCAGCCTGAAGAGGAAGTGGCTCGACTCCTGACCATGGCTGGGATTCCTGAGGATGAATTAAACCCTTTCCATGTGCTGGGGGTTGAAGCCACAGCATCAGATATTGAACTGAAGAAGGCCTATAGGCAGCTGGCAGTGATGGTGAGTGCCCTTCTGGTCTGTTCCTTGTTCCTCTTCGTTTCCATATTTTATTTTCTATTCCAGGTGTAGGGAGAATGGAATAGGGAAGTTGGAGCAGAAAGTCAACTTGAAGCTCAAGGGTAACATTCTTAGGAAGGAGTCATAAAGACTGTGTGTGTGTGTGTGTGTGTGTGTGTTACTGGGGATTGTACCCAGGGGCATTTTACCTCTGAGCTACCCCCAGCCTTACTTTATTTTTATTTTGAAACAGGGTCTCGATAGGTTGATGAGAGTCTCACTACTTGCTGAGGCCATCCGCGAACCTGTGATCCTTCTGTCTCAGACTCCCAAGTACTGGGATTCCAGGCCCGTGCCACCATGCCCGGTTAAGAAATTCCTTTAATTAGGGTGCCACAATGCCCGACTTCCTCAGTTCTTTTTATCTTTTATTTTGAGAGAGGCTCTAAGTTGCCCAGGGTGGCCTTGAACTTGGGATCCTCTTGCCTCAAGCCTCCTGAGTAGCTGGAGTTACAGGCATGCTCTACTGTTTTACCTCCTAATGACTTTTTTTCTCTCTCCTATGGGATCTGACCTTCCCTCACTTTAATTTTTTTTTGTCATGAGGCTCCCCCCATCCTCTTTGGAACCTGGTATAGCAGACAGTGTTGAACTCATGATTCCTAGAATAGCTAGATGAAATCCTGTTAAACTGGGTGTGGTGGGGCACACTTGTAATCCCAGTACTTGGGAGGCTGAGACAGAGGATCACAGGTTTCTAGTCAGCCTCAGCAACTTGTGAAGCCCTCTGCAACTTAGTGAGGCCCTGTTTCCAAATAAAGAATAAAAGTTGGGCATGGTGGCACATGCTTGTAATCCCAGTACTTGGGAGGCTGAGACTGGAGGATCCGGATTCCAGATCAGCCTCAGCTACTTAGTGAGGCCCTCTGCAACTTAGTGAGACCCTGTTTCAAAATAAGTAATAAAAAATAGGGCTGGGGGTGTAGCTTGGAGGTAGAATGCCCCTGAGTTCAATCCCTAGTACCACAAAAAAAGAAAGAAATTCCTCAGCTGGGTGTGGAGACAGGAGACAGGAGATTGCAGGTTCGAGGACAGCCTCAGCAAATTGTGAGACTCATTAACCTAGTGAGACCCTGTTTCAAAAAAAAAAAAAAAATAGGCCGGGTGTGATGGCGCATGCTTGTAGTCCCAGTACTTGGGAGGCTGAGACTGGAGGATCCGGGTTCGCGGCCAGCCTCAGTTACTCAGTGAGGCCCTCCGCAACTTCGTGAGACCCGGTTTCAAAGTAAAGTATAAAAAATAGGCCGGGGGTGTAGCTTGGGGGTAGAACACCCCTGGGTTCAATATCGGGTACCACAAAAAAAAATAGGGCTGGGGGTGTAGCTCGGGGGTAGAATGCCCCTGGGTTCCATCCCTAGTAAACCCCCCCATACACACACACAAAGAAATTCCCTTTTTTTTTAAATCTTTTTTTTTTTTGGTACTGGGGATTGAACCCAGGGGCATTCTACCTCCGAGCTACACTCTCAGCCCTATTTTTTATTCTTTCTTTTTTTTTAATTTATTTATTTTTGCGGTACTGGGGATTGAACCCAGGGGCATTCTACCTCTGGGCTACACCCCCAGCCCTATTTTTTATTCTTTATTTTGAAACAGGGTCTCACTAAGTAGCTGAGGCTGGTCGAAAACCCGGATCCTCTTAGAGGTCTCAGCCTCCCAAGTACTGGGATTACAAGGGTGTGCCATCACTCCCGGCTTACTCTTTATTTTGAAATAGGGTCTCACTAAGTTGTAGAGGCCTCACTAAGCAGCTGAGGCTGTCCTCGAACCTGCGATCCTCCTATCTCAGCATCCCAAGTACTGGGATTACAAGCGTGCGCCACCATGCCTGGTTAAGAAATTCTTTTTTTTTTTTTTGAGGTACCGGGGATTGAACCCAGGGACATTCTACCTCCGCGCCACACCCCCGGCCCTATTTTTTTTTTATACTTTATTTTGAAACCAGGTCTCACGAAGTTGCAGAGGGCCTCACTAAGGAGAGAGAGAGAGAGCGAGAGAGAGAGAGAGAGAGAGAGAGAGAGAGAGAGGGAGGGAGCTGAGGCTGGCCGCGAACCTGGATCCTCCGGTTTCCGCCTCCCAAAGTACTGGGATTATGAGCGTGCGCCACCACGCCCGGCAAGAAATTCTTTTAATTAGGGTGGGGAAGAGGCCTAGTCAGAGAGCACCTCAGTTGTTCGACCCTGAATAAAGGAGGGATTTTAAACATGGGGCAACCTAGCTATCTCTCCCAGAGAAGCAAGTGTGGACCTAGTGTGGGAGGGTTCAGGGAGTGCATGTGAATGTTTAATCCAGGACCAAGTAGAAGAAAGCAGGCTATTTCAAGACCAGGAAGCTGGAATATGAAAGGGAAGGAAAATGGAACACAAAAATAAAGAAGTGTATGCATATGTGTGTCACACATGAAAATGTGGTTGCTTTTATCGATAAGGGAGTATGCAGGTCGGAGTTGTGATGTGCCTATGCTTGAAGAAAATGGTTGAATGCAAGCATGCAGTTGAATTGTTATTAGAAGTAGGTATTAGGTTGCTGTTTTCATTTATTTTTTATATTTATTTATTTTTACGGTACCAGGGATTGAACCCAGGGGCATTCTACTTCTGGGCTACACCCCCAACCCTGTTTTTTATTCTTTATTTTGAAACAGGGTCTCACTAAGTTGTGGAGGGCCTCACTAAGTAGCTGAGGCTGGCTCCCCGGATCCTCCTGTCTCAGCCTCCCAAATTCTGGGATTACAAGCGTGCGCCACCACGCACCTCAGGTTACTGTTTGTAGATACATGATTGTTATTGCTATTTCTACACAAGTAAAATTATATTATGAATACAATATAATAATAGTAATGCATGAATGAATATAACATGGTAATGTGTGTAAATTTCCCTGGAGGCCTACTTTTACTGTGTGTGTGGAGATGGATTGGTAAAACATCACAGTATACAAGTTATCTCAATGGCTGCATGATACCAAAGAGGAATGGGCAACCAAGGTTTCCCTTAATGATTAAAGGTGCAATAAATCCCCTACTTACCAAAGAGCTAAATTAATTTGGTGGAAAATGCACGGACCTTAGTGGATAGCCTAGGATATTCTTAGGGTAGATAACTACTACACCGGGTATGGTGGTGCACACTTGTAATCCCAGTACTTGGGAGGCTGAGACAGGAGGATCTGGGTTCGCGGCCAGCCTCAGCTACTTAGTGAGGCATCCGCAACTTAGTGAGACCCTATTTCAAAATAAAGAATAAAAAATAGGGCTGGGGGTGTAGCCCAGAGGTAGAATGCCCCTGGATTCAATCCCCAGTACCGCAAAAAAAAAGTTAGCAACTACTTACCTCAAATTACTAATAGTAAAGCTTTTTTTTTTTTAAATTTTTTTGTAGTACCGGGGATTGAACCCAGGGGCATTCTACCTCCCTCCAGGCTACACCGCAGGCCCTATATTTTATTCTTTATTTTGAAACAGGGTCTCACTAAGTTGTAGAGGGCCTTACTAAGTAGCTGAGGCTGGCAGCGAACTGGGATCCTCCGGTGGCAGCCTCCCAAGTACTGGAATTACAAGCGTGTGCCACCACGCCCAGCTAAAGAGCTGTTTTTTTTTTTTTTTTACCTTCGTGTCTTTTAGCAGATACCTTCTATTTTGTGTGTGTGTGTGTGGTACTGGGGATGGAACCCAGAGGCAGTCTACGTCCAGGCTATACCCCAGCCCTATTTTACTTTTTTGTTTGGAAACAGGGTCTCTCTAGGATGATGAGAGTCTCACAACTTGTTGAGGCTGTCCTCCAACCTGCAATCCTCCTGTCTCAGCCTCCCAAGTACTGAAATTACAGGTGTGCGTTACCAAGCCTGGCTGAGAATACAATTCTTAACAAAAATTCTCATTTTTCAACTTCTCTTGGAGTAGAAATGTAGTTGAGTTTCTCTGTCCTTTAAACATCCCAACGCTCTGTCTTCTGGGCTGGAGTTTCTCTGGGCTGCTTTTTTTTTTTTGCGGTACCGGGGATTGAACGCAGGGGCGTTCTACCTCCGCGCTACACCCCCGGCCCTATTTTTTATACTTTATTTTGAAACCGGGTCTCACAAAGTTGCGGAGGGCCTCACTAAGTAGAAAGAGAGAGAGACAGGGAGGGAGGGAGAGAGGGAGGGAGAGAGAGAGAGAGAGAGAGAGAGCGCGAGCGCTGAGGCTGGCTGCGAACCCAGATCCTCCGGTCTCTGCCTCCCAAAGTACTGGGATTACAAACTTGCACCACCACGCCCGACTCTGGGCTGCTTTTATAGAGCCTTACTCGGCCCCAGTGTGAACATGTCTAAAAGGCTGTTATATTAGCTTGAGAATGCAAGAAGTTTAACAGCATTCATTTTATTTGGCATTAGTGAGGAGACCCACTTTGGCTCTATATTTTTGAGGAATAGAAGTGGGAACAATCAGGAAGCTGTAGGAAGAGAGGTTGTTATTTGCCATGGAGGAAAGGCTGGTAAGTATATTATAAACCTCTGAGGTCATGATAGGCTTTTTCATGTCTGGGACAGAAAAGAAGACTATTGTGGAAAGTTTTGGATATAAAGATTTTCTAGTTGAAAAGAATGAGTTTGAATATGTAACATCTTTGGAACTCTTACTTTATGATTCATTGACAATAAAAATAAAATGTAAGAGGTATGTGTGTGCCTGGTAAGCTGACCAACCATCCCTATTTGCCTGGGACTGTGGGATTTCCTCACATTTGGGAAAACTGTCTCAGTTGATGGTGGATTACCCTAGTACTAGTGGGATGATAGATTACCCTAGTATTAGATTTTGTGCTATATATTTCACATGTATTCTGTTTTTTTTGTGTGTGGTACTGGGGATTAACTCAGGGGCACTCTACTATAGAGCTACATCCCTAGCCCTTCTTTTCTTCTTTCTTTTTGGTACCGGGGATTGAACCCAGGGGCATTCTACCTCTGAGCCGCACCCCCAGCCCTTTTCTTATTTTTATTTTTATTTTGAAACAGGGTCTAAGTTGCCGAGCTGTCCTCGAACTTGCGATCTTCCTTTCTCAGCCTCCCAGGTAGTGGGATTATAGGCGTGCACCACTGTGCCCAGCTCCCAGCCCTTCTTAGTTTTTATTCTTTTCGTGTGTGTGTGGAACTGGGAATGGAACCCAGGGGCATTTTACCTCCAAGCTACACCCCCAGCCCTTTTTTTTTATTCTTTTTTTTGAAACAGGGTCTTGCTAAGTTGCAGAGGGCCTCACTAAGTAGCTGAGGCTGGTCTTGAACCTGTGATCCTCCTGTCTCAGTCTCCCAAGTACTGGGATTGTAAGCATGCGCCACCACGCCCGGCTTTAGTTTTTATTCTGAGACAGGGTCTCACTAAGTTTCCTAAGCTGACCTCGAACTTGTGATCCTCCTGCCTCAGCCTCCTGAGTAGCTGTAATTATAGGCATGTGCCACTATGCCTGGCACATGTATTATTTAATCATCCCAGCAATCCATGATAGATAAAATATTCAAGGTTATAGAGCTAATAAGTGGCAGCTAGGACTTGAGCCCTGCTTTGTCTGCAGAGCCAGAGTAATTGAGCATTAAGCTATACTGATTCTCTAAAAGGGTGATGGAGAACCCTTTGATATGGGAATAGACCCAAGATGGGGAGAAGGTTGTAAGGGATTTGTGATGCAATCTCTCTTTGTCTTGGTAGGTTCATCCTGATAAAAATCATCATCCCCGGGCTGAGGAGGCCTTCAAGGTTTTGCGGGCAGCTTGGGACATTGTCAGCAACCCTGAAAGGCGGAAGGAATATGAGATGTAAGTTGGAAATGGGAAATTGTCAGGTGAGATGAATGAAAAATCCTCAGTGGGAAAGGGCCCTGGACTTGCGGATGGAGGACGGCAAGCAGAGAAAACTGAAGCTGTCTTTCTAGCTAGCCAGGGGCCTCAAGAGGTGAATAGATCTGTCTGCCTTTGTCCTTCCCTCAATACCCTCTTACTTACAAAGCCTTTCTTTTAGGAAACGAATGGCAGAGAATGAGCTGAGCCGGTCAGTGAATGAATTTCTGTCCAAGCTGCAAGATGACCTTAAGGAGGCGATGAATACTATGATGTGTAGCCGATGCCAAGGAAAGCATAGGTATGAAATAGGACAGGGATAGGACAGCCACAGCTGAGGGATTGGGTAACCAAAGACCTTCCGTGTGAATATTATTGGTAATTGTGGGATACAAATGATGAGAAAAAAGACCTTTAGGTTTCTACCTTTGCCATACTGTCAAGAGATGAGGATTCAAATTAGCAATAAGAGCCAGGCATGGTGGTGCATGCCTGTAATTCCAGTACTTGGTAGCCTGAAACAGGAGGATTGCAGTTTCTAGGACAGCCTCAGCAAGCAGTGAGACTCTCAACCTAGTGAGACCCTGTTTCAAAATAAAAATAAAAATAAAATAGGGCTGGAGGTGTAGCTCAGAGGTAGAATGCCCCTGGGTTCAATCCCCAATACCACAAAACAAAACAAAACAAATTAGCAATAAGAAAAATAATTTGGGTTTTTTTGGGTACTGGAGGTTGAACCCAGAGGCATTCTACCTGAGCTACATCTCCAGCACTATTTTATTTTTTATTTATTTTTGTGGTACTAGGGATGGAACCCAGGGATATTCTACTTCTGAGCTATATCGCCAGCCTTTTTTTTTCTCTCTCTCTCCCTCCCTCCCTCCCTCACTTCCTCTTCTTTTGCAGTACTGGGGATTGAACCCAGGGGCATTCTGCCTCTGAGCTACATCCACAGCCCTATTTATTACTCATTTTGAAACAGAGTCTCACTAAGTTGCTGAGGGACCTCCCTAAGTTGCTGAGGCTAGCCTTGAATCTGTGATCCTCCTGCCTTAGCCTCCCAAGTACTGGGATTATAAGTGTACGTCACCACGCCCAGCTAAATAATTAGTTTTAAGATAGAAAGTTGAGGGCATAGTGTACATAGGCATATGTAATAAGTTAGTGGAGATAACTTGACAGTAACAATGAGACTACTAGCTATTCCATAGTAGACTTGGCAAAGGATTAAGGAACCATCATTTTGTTGGGTTGCAGGAGGTTTGAAATGGACCGGGAGCCTAAGAGTGCCAGATACTGTGCTGAGTGTAATAGGTTGCATCCTGCTGAGGAAGGAGACTTTTGGGCAGAGTCAAGCATGTTGGGCCTAAAGATCACCTACTTTGCACTGATGGATGGAAAGGTCTATGACATCACAGGTACACTTTTGTCCTTTAGAAATATGGGCTTACACTTTTTTTTTTTTGCGGTACCGGGGATTGAACCCAGGGGCATTATACCTCCGAGCTACACCCCCAGCCCTATTTTTTTTATCCTTTATTTTAAAACTGTGTCTCACGAAGTTGCGGAGGGGCCTAAGTAGCTGAGGCTGGCCGCGAACCCGGATCCTCCGGTCTCCACTTCCCGAGTACTGGGATTACGGGCTTACACTTCTTTGTCTCATGTGCTCTGCTCTATGTTTTGGCTAATGATTTCTCCTCTTTGCAGAGTGGGCTGGATGCCAGCGAGTGGGAATCTCTCCAGATACCCACAGAGTTCCCTATCACATCTCATTTGGTTCCCGGGTCCCAGGCACCAGTGGTCGTCAGAGGTAGGTGATATTTCTTTCAGTTATCTATCCACTATCCCAGTTTTTTTTTGTGTGTGTGTGGTTCTGGGGATTGAACCCAGGGGCATTCTACCTCCGAGGTACAACCCCAGTCCTATTTTTTTATTCTTTATTTTGAAGGAGGGCCTCACTAAGTTGCGGGGGGCCTCACTAAGTAGCTGAGGCTGGCCGCGAACCTGCGATCCTCTGGTCTCAGCCTTCCAAGTACTGGGATTACAAGTGTGTGCCACCACGCCTGGCTCACTATCCCAGTTTTGAATATGGTTTCAAATGACCTGCTATTTAGGACATCTAGGTGCCTAACTCTTTAGGAAGTTTGGGAACTGACCCAGAACATCTTCAGCTTAGGTAGCTCTACGACTCTGGCATCTCTTGCCTTATTAGTTCTAATCTTTTTTTTTCTCTCAGAGCCACACCAGATGCCCCTCCTGCTGACCTTCAGGATTTCTTGACCCGAATCTTTCAAGTACCCCCAGGCCAGACGTCCAATGGGAACTTCTTTGCAGCTCCTCAGCCTAGCCCTGGGGCCACTGCAGCCTCCAAGCCCAACAGCACAGTACCCAAGGGAGAAGCCAAACCGAAGCGGCGGAAGAAAGTGAGGAGGCCCTTCCAACGTTGACACCCCTTCTCTTCTTTCCTCAAATCAATGTCAGGGAGTCAAAAGGGCTGTGTACAGCACAGGATGGAGCTTTGACTTATTTTTAAATATTTTAAAAAGGGAAAATTGTAAGCTTAAATTGTTCACTCAGTACTCATAGGAAGCCCCTGAACCACTCTCCTGCCTCCCCCAGCACCCAGGAACTGAATCTTGTCTTCTGACAATACCAAAGAAATAGGGGGTGGCTAGAGTAAAGAACCTAGGGCCTGGACCTGTGCTGGACAGTATATCCCTTTGAGGTGTGGGAGCCAGGTATTTCCCTGGGCTATGCCTTTGTCTTGTCATTTGCTTTTAGAGCAGATGATACCTCCCCCCTCCTTTTAAACTATGAGTTTATCTTATTTCTTGACCCATTTCAGGAGGGAACCCCCCTCTTTTACCCTGATACACTAGTTAAAAGAACAAGAAAGCATGTAGCCCTAATTTTGGAGATGCATAGAGTTCAAAGAGTGGAAACTGAATTTTTCCTCTGACTTTCACCTTGTGGGTAAATCACCCAACTTCAGGCTTATTGCTGCAAGGATGGCCAAAATTAATCATTTTTAAGAAGCAGACTCATGCCCTCTGCCTTTGGGTGAGGGGGAAGGATAAGGGGGTTCCCAGAAGCCCCCTTGTGATCCAAGGGTTTGTATTTTTTTAAGTTTGTTCATATTTGTATGTACATATCTATTTAAAGCCAGGGGATTATCTTTCTATAAATATATAACTGGCAACCTGTATCTTCCCTTTCTTCTTTGCCCATTAAGCTGGAGCCCTTTTTTCTCATTTGAGAATTCTTGCCCTACTGTTAGCTGAGAGTGAAGGGCACCTCCTACTGGACTAAAGGAGAAGGGATAAAAATTGCTTAAAAGTTTTGTATAGTAAGTCAGTCTATCTTTCCTCTTCAGTATTATGAGGACCTTCTTGCTGATCAAATTGCAGCCACAGCTGAAAAAAATTACTTTATTATAAGGCAAACATAGAGCAAAACAGAGCTGGAAGGTGGCAGGGGTAGAAGATATGGGAAAATGCAGTCACCAAACAAGCTGCCCAGACATGGATGGCTTTCTGTCACAGAGGAGTGCGATTTGGCCCTTAACTTCGTCTGCCTTTCCTAACTCAAAGACTTGTACATAGCAGGCCTGAGCCCAGGGGCCCTGGTTTCCAATCTCTTCCTTTCCTGGGAGTTTGGGAAAGCTTGTACAGTTCTCAGGCTTTCAAGTACAGAAGACAGTATGGAGAAGGGAAAAATGTTACAGCCCTTTGTACCAGTGCCTTCTCCCTGCCTGTGGAGCTGTCCTTAGCCCCATCTTTTAGTATTTGTTGATGCCAAAGAGACGAACCCCGTGGAACTGGGGTAACTTGGGCAGCAGTACACTGAGCAGTGAGGCAGTGTTGATGAGGAAGTGAGCAGCATCATATTTTGTGTAGAAGCTGGCCAGGAGGTAGCTGAGGAAAGGAAAAAAAAAGTCGGATGAGTGAGGTTGGCCTTCCCTATCCATAGTCATACCTTTCCAGTGACTTTCTCTTTCATTTATTTTTTGTGGTACTGGGGATTGAACCCAGGGGCATTCTACCTCTAAGCTATACCCCAGACCTTCTATCTCCGTGCTACACCTCCAGCCCTATTTTTTATTCTTTATTTTGAAACAGGGTCTTACTAAGTTGCAGAGGGCCTAACTAAGTAGCTGAGGCTGGCCACGAACCTGCGATCCTCCTATCTCAGCCTCCCAAGTACTGGGATTACAAGCGTGCGCCACCATACCTGGCTCCCAGACTTTTTTTATTTTGAAACAGGGTCTCGCTACATTGCTGAGGCTCTCCTCGAACCTGCGATCCTCCTGTCTCTGCCTCCCAAGTACCAAGATTACAGGTGTGTACCACCATGCCTGGCTTCTCTTATATATTATTTTAGTGGTTCTAGGGATTGAACACAGGACATTGTACCTTTGAGCTACACCCTAGTCCTTTTTATTTTCCGCTTTGAAAAGGGTCTTGCTAGGTTACTGGGGATATCCTTGAACCTGTGATCCTCCTGTCTCAGCCTCCCAAGTACTGGGATTACAGGAGTGCACTACCACGACTGGCTTCTTTTGTATTTTAAATGGCCATTTTTATTGCATGTAGTCCTAGGATATCTGAAAATATCCCAGTTCTATCAACAGTATTTACTTTGGGCAGAGGTGATAATCAGACAGTATCTTTATTTATTTTTTGTGGTACTAGAGATTGAACCCAGGGGCATTCTACCTCCAGGATATACCCCAGCCCTATTTTTTTTTTTTTTTGGGTACTGGGGATTGAACCCAGAGGCATTCTACCTCCAAGTTATACCCCCAGCCCGACTTTATTTCTTATTTGGAAACAGGGTCTTACTAAATTGCAGAGGGCAAGTTGCCAAGGCTGGCTTCAAACCTGCGATCCTCCTGTTTCAGCCTCCCAAGAACAGGGATTACAAGCATGCACCACCACGCCTGGCTCCCAGCCCTATTTTTATTTTATTTTTTAAATTTTGAAACAGGGCCTCGCTAAGTTGCTGAGGCTGGCCTTGAACCTGTGATCCTCCTGTCTCAGGCTCTCAAGTTCTGGAATTACAGGTGTGTGCTACCATGCCCGGCTTCAGACAGTACCTTTAACTGGAATTTATAAGTCAGGTTGTGTTTACTTGTTAATGACAAATGGCAAATGATGGCTGAGGCTGTTTCAGCCTTGACTCTTAGAGTTCTCTTTGCTTCTACTACCCACAGTCAGTTTTCGAGTAACTTTGGTACTTCTTTTATCTATTCACTTCCTTTGGAAGTATAAAATCATTTGGTTTGAGTTAGTATTTTATCTTTTCTCAGTCCTTTCTCCTATTACCAAGGAGGCAGCAAGGAATGCTTGATTACTGTCTTTCTACTTTTTACTACTCTCTGTAGGCTCAGGACTAGAATATCATAATATACTTAAAGGGCCTTAGATGGGTAGTCTGCTTTTTTTTTTGCAGTCCGGGGGATTGAACCCAGGGTCATTCTACCTCTGAGCTACACTCCCAGCCCTATTTGTATTCTTTATTTTGAAACAGGATCTCAGTAAGTTGCGGAGGGCCTCACTAAGTAGCTGAGGCTGGCCACGAACCCAGATCCTCCTGTCTCAGCCTCCCAAGTACTGGGATTACAAGTGTGCGCCACCATGCCCGGCTCTGGTAGTCTGCTTTTTAAAGCTTTCCTGTGGGTCATTCCAACTGGTTCTTGGAGTTGTTTCTAATCCAGCATCCCCCTACCCACCGCAGACTCACAGTATAATAGGAGAGATGCTAAGGAATTTGCGGGAAGAGGTAAACTGGAGCCCGTAGTCCATCTGCTCCCAGTGTGTCAGTAGCCGAGCCTTTCCTTGGTCAGGGGTCTCAAAGGGTGTCCCCTTCACTGTATGTAGGAAGACATACATTGCCTAGGAAGAGGAAAAAAGACAGTGTTAAGGGCAGAAAGTAGCCCTTCAACCCAAGAATTACATGATGTTTCCAAAAGGAAGATACAAATCCCCAATTGATTTTATTTTGGTTTGTTTGGGAAAGACCTGGGGTGGGTACAAGGGCATGGTTTAGTGCTCACCAAGTTATGGATGACGTTGGTCAAGGTCCAGACAACAGGAATGCTGAAGAAGGGGATGCTGAGTAGAACCACATGCAGCAGTCCTACCAAGATGATGTAGGCCAGCCAGATGCCCCGGCTATTCATCACTCGTGTGTTGGGGTTTACTTCACTGTGTGCCACCCCCACATTCATCCTACCACAGTGAAGGATCAGGCAGGAGTCCAACTCAATTTCCTTTCAAACCCTCTTTGAACTGGTTTCCTCTAGTTGTCTCCTCAAGAACAGAAATCCCCTGAACTCTACTAGAATGAAAGAACTTCCTTATCATGCATAAAGGAAAAACTGAAGACTTGGGGAAAACGTTAAAAAAGGAAGAAGTGTCCTCCCTACTTTGAGAGAGATGGTAATTTTAACTGATCCTTACACTTCAGTTGTTAACATGAAGGAGTAAGCCTATGCTTGGGGCATCCACTTCAAGGAGCAGGGGAAACAGGAGTATCTATCTCACTTTACTTTCTTGAAGAATAAAGAATCATGAAGAGGTTACCATACACCCAGAGTTCCAGAAGAGAGTCATGGCATCAATCAAGGGACCAATAAGAGACAAGAAAGTAAAACTACCTCGAGTCCCCACCTTTTTCTCTGGGGCTTGTCCGACCTGTCTCTCACCCTCTTGGCATGCCAGCAGCCAGCAACCTCATTCCTTCTCTCAAGCGTGGGGCGCTGCAAGAACTTGCCCACAGTTTCTGGATTGGACCAGGAAGGGACCTGAGCTCGGTGCCTCTAGAGATGGAACCCTATCCCTGATAGGGGCGGTCCTCGTCTGAATTTGGCTCTTTAAAATCGTGCTAGCTCTAAAGCAGATGATGCCAGGTTAGGAAGCAGCTCCTGCCGGCCCTAAAATCCCTAAACTCTAGTATTGAGCCATCCCCATGCTCCTCCCAGCTTCCCTGTTTCGCTCGTCTGTTCCTTTCAGAAGCTATGTTCAGCGCTCCCCTCTCGGCATTTAGTTTGCCCCTCCCCGCCGCCCTTTTAGCCTCCCACCGCTTTCACTCCACAACCCTTTCCAGTCTACCCGCAGACCGTACCTGCCAGCTTCTGGAGCGCGTCGGTCTAGGGGCGCGGCGCTGGCTCCTACATCTGTGGTCTCCAGGAAGTAACCGCCCCCACCTGCGCGCTCCCTATTGGTGGAAGAGAATCGGCGCTGTCAGCACTCATTGGTTGGCGGTCTGCGACGGGGGCGTACAATTGGTCACCCTTTCTGTCCTTAGGAAGCTGCAGAACCCGCCCTCCTCCGGGTCCCACCCTGTGAGAATGCTGGGGAAAGTTTCCGAGACGCGAGAGCGACGCCAGTCATTGACTAATGGGAAGAGCGTATGTTGTGGGGTGGGAGTAAGAGTTACAGCGATTGGTCGGCCTGGCTCTCTGCGCCTAGGCGGGAGCTCTGGAGGCGGAGGCAGCGGGCGGGGGCCTGGTGGAGTGGAGGAGTAGCAAGATGGCGGCGGAGACGGTGGAGCTCCATAAGCTGAAGGTACCGTGAAGCGGGGGAAGGGCTCGGTGAGCTCTTCTGGGGACTGAATTCTGCAGGGTGGCTCCTACGAATTCTTCTTGCGGGCTTTCCCCCTTCGTTTCCCGCTATCGTTCTGTCGTGCCTCCCTTCCAGGCCTTCTTTAATTTCCCATTTCTCCTCACGGATTCCTTGCTGTCTTTTCCCGTTATTTCGGCTCCCTTCTCGCCGTGTGTTGCCCGTCGCCCGGCTCCACCGGGCTCTGCGAGTTCTTCTACCTGTTATGCCCCTGGCTTCTTCTCAGAGCCGCATTACGTCAGTAGTCCTTCCTCCGTGCCCAGGGCCGACCCAGGACCGGGTTTTCTTTCCAGGATGATATTATCACGACTGTTGTCCAAAGTTGAGATTCGCCTGTTAGAAGATGATGCATTTTTGCCTGTTTCTACTTGAATATGTACCAAATATGCTTCCATTTCCTTAGGTGGGGTTACGCCCCCTGGGCGAATTTGAAACCAGAGAGAGGTCTCAGAAGGTAGTTCTCAAATAGAAGCCTGGGGCTTAGGCAGCCTTAAGAATTTGTAAAAATGCAAACACCTCAGCTTTAAATTTTGTGTGTGTGTGTGTGTGTGTGTAGTACTGGGGATTGAACCCTGGGCCATTCTACCTCCGAGCTGCACCCCAGCCCGATTTTTTATTTTTATTTTGAAACAGGGTCTCGCTAGATTGATGAGAGTCTCACCATTTGCTGAGGCTGTCCTCGAACCTGCGATCCTCTTGTACTCCAAAGTACTGGGATTACAACCCTGCGCCACCATGCCCGGCTAAAAGTTTTTTGAGTTCTCACGAGGTTCTCTGCCATCCTTCCCCTCAGGTCACCCTCTACCACCAGAGAGAGAAAACTCATAGCTGCAGAGAGAGAGAGAAAGAGAGAGACAAAAGAGGGAGAGAGAGAGAGAGAGTGTGTGTGTGTGTGTGTGTGTGTGTGTGTGTGTGTGTGTGTTAGTTAGTTAGTTACTGGGGACAGAACCCTCTACCACCAAAGAGAGAAAACTCATAGCTGCAGTGTGTGTGTCTGTGTCTGTGTTAGTTACAGCGGGTAGAACCCAGGGGCATTCTACCTCTGACCTACACCCCCAGCCCTATTTTATTTTTACTTTGAAACAAGGTCTCACTAGGTTGATGAGAGTTTCACTACTTGCTGATGCTGGTCTCTACCTGTGATCCTCCTGTCTCAGTCTCTCAAGTACGCATGCGCTACCACTCCTGGCTTAGCTGCAGTATTTTGGAAAAACAATTCCAAGGTTAAGATTATCTCTGTCCTATTTCTTACCATGAATGGACCCTGAATCTCATGATGTCACCAGTGGGAGACACTCTGAATCACAGGAGCTTTATTTTATTTTGTTTCATTATTTATTATTTTTGTGGTGCTGAAGATTGAATCCTGAGGCATTCTACCAATGAGCTACATCCTCAGTCCTATTTTATTTTAATTTTTTTTGGCACTGGGGATTGAACCCAGGTGCATTCTACCTCTGAGCTACACCCCCAACCCTATTTTTTATTCTTTATTTTGAAACAGGATCTCACTAAGTTGAGGAGAGCCTCACTAAGTAGCTGAGGCTGGCTGCGAACCCGGATCCTCCGGTCTCAGCCTCCAAAGTACTGGGATTACAAGCATGTGCCACCATGCCCAGCTTTTAATTTTTTAAAAAAAATTTTTAGCGGTACTGGGGATTGAACCCAGGGGCATTCTACCTCTGAGCTACAATCATAGCCCTATTTTAGTTTTATTTTGAAACAGGATCTTGCTAGATTGATGAGAGTCATACTACTTGCTGAGGCTGTCCTCGAACCTGCAATCCTCCTGTCTCAGCCTCCCAAAGACTGGAATTACAGGTGTGCACCACCATGCCTGGCTTTATTTTAATTTTGAAACAGGGTCTTGCTAAGTTGCTGAGGGACTTGCTAAATTGCTGAGGCTGACTTTGAATCTGCAATCCTCCTGTCTCAGCCTCCCAAGTATTGGGATAGCAGGCATGAGCTACCACATCCTGCTGTAACAGGAGCTTTTTTTTTTTTCAGTACTGGAGATTGAACCCAGAGGCATTCTACCTCTGAGCTACACACCCAGCCCTATTTTTTTTTTTATTCTTTAATTTGAAACAGTCTCACTAAATTGTGGAGGGCCTCACTAAGTAGCTGAGGCTGGCCGCGAACCTAGATCCTCCTGTCTCAGCCTCCCAAGTACTGGGATTACAAGTGCGCCACCACACTTGGCTAGGAGCCATTTTAAGTTGTGTCTTTTGGGAGTCTTGATAGCTTTCTTACACTTAGATAATTATTCTCCTGGAACGAGAGAATATTTTTTTTTTTTTTAAGGAAGAATTAAGAGAATATCTTGGCCGGATGTGGTGGTGCACACTTGTAATCCCAGTACTTGGGAGGCTGAGACAGGAGGATTACAGGTTTGCAGCTAGCCTCAGCTACTTAGTGAGGCCCTCTGCAACTTAGTGAGACCCTGTTTCAAAATAAAGAATAAAAAATAGGGCTGGGGGTGTAGCTCGGAGGTAGAATGCCCCGGGTTCAATCCCCAGTTCCGGGGGGGAAAAATATCTTGGTTAGTTGTCTATTTGTGATTTCACAAGTAATTTTTCCGTTAGATTTTTTTTATTCTGTGGTACTAGGGGTCGAATCCAAGGGCTTTCTACCTCCAAGGTACACCCCCAGCCCTTTTTATTTTTTATTTTGAAACAGGGTCTCACTAAATTGCTGAGGGTCTTGCTAAGTTGCTGTGGTTGGCCTAGAATCTGTGATTCTACTGTCTTAGTTTTCCTAGTACTGGGATTACCGGCGTGTGCCACCACACCTGGCACTAGTGGATTTTGGTGTAATTATTTTTCTGGTGCTGGGGCAGAACTAGACGTTCTGCCACTGAACTACTACCCCAGCCCTTTTTAAAAAAAATGTTGGGTTTTTTTTTTTTTTTGGCGGTACCGGGGATTGAACCCAGGGGGCATTCTACCTTTGAGCTATACCCCCAGCCCTATTTTTTATTCTTTATTTTGAAACAGGGTCTCACTAAATTGTGGAGGGCCTCACTAAGTAGCTGAGGCTGTCCTCAAACCAGCGATCCTCCTGTCTCAGTCTCCCAAGTACTGGGATTACAAGCATGTGCTACTACGCCCGGCTCTAAAATGTTAAATTTTGATACAGGATCTCGCTGTTATGCAGCTGGCCTGGAACCTACTCTCCTCCTGTCTCAGCCTCCCAAGTACTGGGATTACAAGGGTGCACCACTATGCCTGGCACCCTGTCCCTTTTTATTTTGAGACTGGGACTGGCTAGGTTGCCCAGGCTGGGCTCAAACTTGCAATCCTGTCTCAGCCTCACAAGTAGCTGGGATCATAGGTGTGTGCCACCACACTGGGAATGGGTAGTTTATATCAGTGGTCTTCTAATATTTACTGTATCAAGTGAGAAATTGAGCAACCACCTTCCATTTTTTAAATATATATACATTTATTTGTATAACAGATGTACTTCTTTACTGTTATATATGTTATAAAACAAAAGGAATCTAGATGAATGAGATTACAAGAAAATATTGGTAGGAGATCTAAAATTTTCTTCATATTTGTCCCATTTTTTAAATCCAGCAGTTTGTCACCATGACTGCCTTTATAGATTTTGTGTTGGTTTATGGAGTTCCGCCTTCCATTAAACCAGTATTTGTCAGGTCTATATTAAATTTGTATTTGATTGGATAAGTTACTTTTCTATAATGTTCTCTGACCTGATTTCAGGTAGAGAACCTCCTGAGGGCATAAACAGGATTCACTCTTTAATTACATTTGCTTGTCTTTGCTTTTTCTCTAGACCACTTCTTAACCTTTTGGAGGTCACAGATCTCTTTGAAACTCTGATGAAAGGTATGGACCCTCTCCCCAAAAAAGGCATGTACACATACTTTGCATGCAATTTAAGGGGCTTCATAAAACTACCTGTAGCCCTGAGGAGTCCATGGACCTCTGGTTAGGAACCCATGCTTAGCCGGGCATGGTGGCACACACTTGTAATCCCGGTACTTGGGAGGCTGAGACCGGAGGATCTGGGTTCGCGGCCAGCCTCAGCCACTCAGTGAGTTCTCTGCAACTTCGTGAGAACCTGTTTCAAAATAAAGAATAAAAAAAATAAGGCTGGGGGTGTAGCTTGGAGGTAGCATGCCCCAGGGTTCAATGCCCGGTACCGCCAAAAAAAAAAAAAAAAAAGAACCCATACTTAGCCGGTCATGGTGGCACACACTTGTAATACCAGTACTTGGAAGGCCGAGACTTGGAGGATCACAGGTTCGAAGCCAGCCTCAACAATTTGGTGAGACTCAGTTTCCAAATAAAAAAGAAAAAGGGCTAGGGGTGTAGGTCAGAGGTAGGGCTCCCCTGTGTTCAATCCTTAATACCAAAACCAACTCTTGCCTAAGTTGGGTGTGGTGGTGCACACCTGTAATTCCAGTACTTGGGAGGCTGAGACAAGAGGATCATAGGTTGGAGGCCAGTCTCAGTAATTTAGTGAGACCCTATTTCAAACTAAAAAATAAAATAGGGCTGGGGGTATATCTTGGAGGTAGAATGTTCTTGGGTTCAGTCACCAGTACAAAAAAACCAAAAAAAGCCTCTAATTTTGACTTCTAGGACAGTTTATGTTTGTTTTCACTAGTAATCTTGATGAAGTGATCCTGACTTTTGGGTTGAGTTTGGGTTTTATTTCCTGTTAAAAAATATCTTTCATCTGGGTGTGGTGGCACATGCCTGTAATCCCAGTACTTGGGAGGCCAAGACAGGAGGATTGCAGGTTCAAGGACAGCTTTAGCAATATAGCAAGACTCTGAGCAACCTAGCAAGAACCTGTTTCAAAATAAAAAATTAAAAAAGGAGCCAGACATGGTGGCGCATGCTTGTAATCCTAGCACTTGGGAGGCTGAGACAGGAGGATTGCAGGTTTGAGGCCAGTTTCAGCAATTTAGTGAGACCCTGTTTCAAAATAAAAAATAAAACCAGGCTGGGGGTGTAGCTCAGAGGTAGAACACCCTTCTGTTCGATCCCAAGTACCAAAAAACAAAACAAAACTTTCATTTTTATAGATAATTTGGGGCTTTAGTGTGGGACTTCAGAGGAAAGGAATAAGCTTTGAAGTGGGAAGAAAAAATATCTATCTGAATAAGTGAGTCCATATCAACTGCAAATTTCTGAAGATTTTGTAGCAATGTAGTCATTCTAATACAGTTGGAAAGAGAAACTGAACAGTGATTGAAAATGCCTTGAACTGTAACCATACCAGATTTTCAATCAAACATGAAGAAAGGAACTGTTGAACGGAGAGAACCAGAAAGGCATTGTAGTATCATCGAGGATTGAGGACAGTGAGACATTTATATTATCAAAACATGGCCTGGTGTGGTGATGCACTTTTGTAATCCCATTACTTACTTGGGAGGCTGAGACAGGATTGCAGGTTTGAGGACAGCCTCAGCAAGTAGTGAGACTCATCAACCTAGTGAGATCCTGTTTCAAAATAAAAATAAAGCCGGGCGTGGTGGCGCACACTTGTAATCCCAGTACTTGGGAGGCGGAGACCAGAGGATCTGGGTTTGCAGCCAGCCTCAGCTAGTTAGTGAGGCCCTAGTGAGGCCCTCCGCAACTTAGTGAGACCGGGTTTCAAAATAAAGGATAAAAAATAGGGCCGGGGGTGTAGCTAGGAGGTAGAATGCCCCTGGGTTCAATCCCCGGTACCGCAAAATAAATAAATAAATAAATAAAACCAGGTGTGGTGGCACATGCTTGTAATCCCAGTACTTGGGAGGCTGAGACAGGAGGATCGCTGGTTTGCGGCCAGCCTCAGCTACTTAGTGAGGCCCTCTGCAACTTAGTGAGACCCTGTTTCAAAATAAAGAATAAAAAATAGAGCCAGGCGTGGTGGCGCACGCTTGTAATCCCAGTACTTTGGGAGGCGGAGACCAGAGGATCCAGGTTCGTGGCCAGCCTCAGCTCGCTCACGCGCGCGCTCTCTCTCTCTCTCTCTCTCTCTCTTTCTCTCTCTTTCTCTCTCTCTACCTGGTGGGGCCCTCCGCATCTTGGTGAGACCCAGTTTCAAAATAAAGTATAAAGAAAATAGGGCCGGGGGTGTAGCACGGAGGTAGAACGCCCCTGAGTTCAATCCCCAGTACCACAAAAAAAAAACAAAAAACAATAAAAAATAGGGTTGGGTGTAGCTCAGAGGTAGCATGCCCCTGGGTTCAATCCCCAGTACTGCAAAAAAAAAAATTAATTAATAAAATAGGCCTGGGGGTATAGCTCAGAGGTAGAATACCTCTGGGTATAATCCCCAGTAAAACACACACACACACACACACACACACACACACACAGTCACACAAAACATGAAGTACATATACCTTGGTGGTTGAAGATAGTTTGAAAAATGGGTAAACTGACTATAAAGGTAAATTGGAGTGATAGTGAAAACAGCCTTCTAAGTTGTGTAAGGAGTTGTGGTTCTTGTCATATAGTTATAAGTGGAGCTGGACGTCTTTGGAAATTTGAGAGGAGGCGCCTAATGTGATCAAATTGTGTTTTGTCGGTGATTAGGAATTTTGGAGGAAGGAGAGACTTCACCAGTTAGATGTTTATTATAGTACTATCCCCTGCTTAAAACCTTTTAATTATATCCCTACCAATCACTCTAGCTTAGTTTTTCACACTCCAACTACAGTGGTCTTATTTTATTTCATTTTCTTCAGAATGGCTGTGTTCATTAGTTGCTAATACATATCTACTGGTTGAAGCCATTTACATATCTTAATTGACTGATCTAATTCTCACAATAACCCTATAAAGTAATTACTTTTATGTCCTCATTTCAAAACAAGAAAAACGGAAGCCCAGAGATTGTGATTGAGTAGCTAATAAATAGTGTGTTAAATCCGAGCTGTCTCCAGAATTCACATTTTTTTCCCCCTCTGTGGTACAGCGGATTGAACCCAGGAGTGTTCTACCTCTGAGCTATATTCCCAGCCCTTTTTTAATATTGTTTTTGAAACAGGGTCTTACTAAGTTACTGCACACTGAACTTGAACCTGCTATCCTCCTGTCTCAGCCTCCCAACTACTAGGATTATAGGTGTGTGCCACTGCACCTGGCTGAAAATTCACATTCCTGTTTTTTTTTTCCTTGCGGAACTGGGGATGGAACCCAGGAGCATTCTACCTCCCAGCTACACTCCCAGCCCTATTTTTTTATTCTTTATTTTGAAACAGGGTCTCACTAAGTTGCGGAGGGCCTCACTAAGTAGCTGAGGCTGGCCGTGAACCCAGATCCTCCGGTCTCAGCCTCCCAAGTACTGGGATTACAAGCGTGCACCACCACATCTGGCTCCAAAATTCACAGTCTTAATCACTGTGCACTGCCTCTCCTTATCTCAGAACCCAGAACCTACACACATGCCCTTGTAGTTTTCTTTTGGTTGCAGTTCTTCCTCCTCAACACTTCCGTCTAACCAACTAATCACCTTTCAGATAGCAGTCAAACTCAAGGAAGCCTTCCCGGTTTTCTCTAGTCACACACACATTCAGGCCATTTTGTATATATATGCTTTCATAAGACCCTGCACTTTTTTTTTTTTTTGGTGCTGGGGATTGAACCCAGGGCATTGTACCTCTGAGCTACATCCCTAACCCTTTTTATTTTATTTTATTTTGCGGTACCAGGGATTGAACCCAGGGGCATTCTACCTCGAACTTCAACCCCAGCCCTATTTTTTTGTGTGCATGTGGTACCGGGGATTGAACCCAGGGGCGTTCTACCTCCAAGCTACACCCCCGGCCCTATTTTTTTATCCTTTATTTTGAAACAGGGTCTCACTAAGTTGCAGAGGGCCTCACTTAGTAGCCAAGGCCACTTAGTGGCCGCAAACCTGGGTCCTCTGGTCTCAGCCTCCCAAGTGCTGGGATTACAAGCGTGCGCCACCACGCCTGTTTTTATTTTTTATTTTGAAACAGGGTCTTGTTAAGTTGCTGGGCCTGGCCTTGAACCTGCAATCCTGATGTCTCAGCCTCCCACGTACCATCGTGCCTGGCTCTGGCCCTTTTTTAAAAAAATCAGTTAGACACTATATATGATCATTTGTTGTTTTGTTTCCCTGCTAGATTATGAACCCAGTGTGGACTTGGACTTTTTTTTTTTTTTTTTTTTTTTGCGGTACCGGGGATTGAACCCAGGGGCGTTCTATCTCCGCGCTACACCCCCGGCCCTATTTTTTTATACTTTATTTTGAAACCGGGTCTCACAAAGTTGTGGAGGGACTCACTAGGTAGAGAGAGAGAGAAAGAGAGAGAGAGAGAGAGCGAGCGCGAGAGAGCTGAGGCTGGCCGGAATCCGGATCCTTCGGTCTCCACCTCCCAAAGTACTGGGATTCCAAGCGTGCGCCACCACGCCCGGCCCGACTTGGACTCTTTCTGTTTTGTTCACGATTATTTTCCTGTATCTTAAGATAAAGCTTGACATACAGTAGTGCTCAAGTTACTATTTGTCAAGCAAATAAACATATTAAGACCTGAAAGAAGGTAGTAACTATTAGAATGAGAACAAATTTGAAAGCAATTAGGGATGTAGAATGTAATATTTATTGATTAGTTAGATATGGGAGGAATCAGAGATGACTCCAAGGTTTGAGTATTGATACCTTTAGTCTAGGTTGGAAAGAGGAGGAGAAGCAGCCAGATTTGTGCAGAAGAAATGTTAAGTTCAGTATTGGGTTTAGGTGTCTTTGAGATATCAAGTTGGAGATGTTTAGTAATTACATGGAAATGTGGAACTTTCACTGAAGAGCAGAGAACTGACAAATGTGGATTTGGGATTTATTTTTAAAATACAGAGTGTCAAGCTGGGCGTGGTAGCACATGCTTGTAATCCCAGTACTTGGGAGGCTAAGACAGTAGGATCCGGGTTCGCGGCCAGCCTCAGCTACTTAGTGAGATCCTGTTTCAAAATAAAGAATAAAAAAATAGGGCTGGGGGTGTAGCTCAGAGGTAGAATGCCCCTGGGTTCAATCCCCAGTACCACAAAAAAGTAAAATAAAATAATATAAAATACAGAGTGTCTGCGATGTAACAGTTCCATGGTGCTGGGGTTACAGCACTGAATAAAACAGACAAAATTCTTGTTTTCGTTGAGCTAATATTTTACTGGGGGGAGGTGTAATATAAAAGTAAAATTGAGGCTATGGGTGTAGCTCAGCAGTAGAGCATGCAGGATGTGTGTGTGAAAGGCCCTGGGTACCAAAAACAAAACAAAACAAAAACCTCCATAAAATTCATAATAAGTCAAATGATGAGAAGGTCTAGAGAAAAATAGGAAAGGGGGATAAGAGTACAGTGGGAAGAATATTCAATTTTTTTTGGTACTGGGGATTGAACCTAGGGGCATTCTACATCTGAGCTACAACCCCAGTTCTGTTTTTTTATTTTTGTTTTGAAACAAGGGTCTTGCTAGATTGATGAGAGTCTAACTACTTGCTGAGGCTGTCCTTGAGCCTGTGATCCTCCTGTCTCAGCCTCCCAAACACTGGGATTACAGGCATGTGCCACCAAGTTTGGCTAGAGTATTCCGATTTTAAGTATGGCAACTAGAGCCTGGCGTGGTGGTGCACACTTGTAATCCCAGTACTTGGGAGGCTGAGACAGGAGGATCTCAGGTTTGCAGCCAGCCTCAGCTACTTAGTGAGGGCCTCCGTAACTTAGTGAGACCCTGTTTCAAAATAAAGAATAAAAAATAGGGCTGGTGGTGTAGCTTAGAGGTAGAATGCCCCTGGGTTCAATCCCCAGTACTGCAAAAAAAAAAAAAATATATATATATATATATATATATGGTGACTAGAGAAAGCCTCATTGAGAAGTTGTTTAAGCAAAGACGAAGTGAAAGAGTGAGCCATGTGTGGAATGTTAGAGGAATAGCAGGAGGCCAGCTTGGTTTATCATAGCGAACAAGAAGTAGTAGTCGGGAGGGGGAGAGCAGATTGTGCATGCATGGTTTTGTAGGTGAACCTCAACTCTGGCTTGTACCCTTAATGAGGTTATATAACAGTGGTTTCTTGTTGTTTTTGTTTTTGATACTGGGGATCAAACCCAGGGCTTCACACATGCTAGGCAAGCACTCTACCATTGAGTTACATCCCCAGAATAAAGGATGAGAATATATGTTTTGACTTAAATTTCAAAAGATGCGTTTACTTTGTTGAGAATTATAGTGAGGCAAGGGCTGGAAGAGTTCTAGCATACAGTAACCTGTATGAGAGAAGTCAGAGTAGCAGTGTTTGCATTGGTGAGAAGGGATTAGATTCTGGACATATTTTGAAGGTAGAGCTGACAGGATTTGCCAATGATTGGAGTCAAGGAGGCTAGTAAACCTTTGATAGAATGTGGGATGAGCCAGGTGTGTTGGTGCATGCCGATCATTCCAGTAATTGGGAGGCTGAGACAAGTGATCACAGGTTCAAGGCCAGCCTCAGCAACTAGAGAGGTCCCTTGGCAACTTAGTGAAATCCTGTTTCAAAATAAAAAATAAAAAGGACTGGAGGTGTAGCTCAGAAGCAGAATCCCCTGGGTTCAATCCCCAGTACCAAAAGAAAAAAAAAAGTGGAATGAGAAAGCCAAAGAAGGAATTGTAGTGAATATTTACAGGATTGGGTAGAAGAACAACTAGTAAGGAGGCTGAGGAGGAGAGAGATGTCTCTGCCCTCAAAGAGTTTGGAGAGAGAATAGAGTTAAAAGATTTGTAGTAAAAGGTTTTATTCAAATTTCAAGATTAACCCAGGTGTGGTGGCCCATGTTTGTGATTCCTGTACTTGGGAGGCTGAGACAGGACGATTGCATGTTCGAAGCCAGCCTGGGCAACTTAGGCCTTCCACAACTTAAGTGAGACCCTGTTTACAAATAAGAAATAGAATCGGGCTGGGGGTGTTGCTCAGATGTAGAATGCCTCTGGGTTTAATCCCCAGTGACACACACACACACAAAAATTCAAGATTAGTAAAGAAGAAGCCAGGTGCAGTGGCACATGCCTGTAGTCCCAGTTACTTGGGACCCTGAGGCAGAAAGATTGCAAGTGTGAGGCCAGCCTGAACAATTTGGCGAAATCCTGTCAATAAAATAAAATAAATAAAAGGGCTGGAGATATAGTGTAGTGGTAGAGTGCTTGCCTAGCATGTATCAAGTCCTGTGTTCAATTCCCAGCACAGTGGTGGTAGGGAAGATTAGTGAAGAAATAACAGGCCAGGTCTGGTGGCACACACCTGTAATCTCAGCAACTTTCAGGGACTTGGGAGGCTGATTGAAAGTTCGAGGCCAGCCTGGGAAATTTAGCAAGACCCTATCTTAAAAATAAAAATAGCTGGGCATGGTAGCGCATGCCTGTCATCTTAGTACTTAGGAGGCTGAGACAGGACGATCACAGGTTTGAGGACAGCCTCAGCAATTTAGTGAGGCTATCAGCAACTTAGCGAGATTCTGTTTCCAAATAAAAAATAAAAATGGGTCTGGGGGCGTAGCTTGGAGGTAGAATGCCCCTGGGTTCAATCCCTAGCACCACAAAAATAAATAAATAAAAATAAAAAAGGCTGGGGATGTAGCTCAGTGGTAGAGCACCACTGTGTTTGATCCCCAGTATTGCAAAAAAAAAAAAAAAACAAAATACACAGGGTAATGAATAATTAATCTCAGCTGTGTTATAGGGTCAGTTGATCTGCCCTTTCTCTGTAGGTTGTATAAGTAGAATGGAGAATGCTTTGGTGGTGTATGCCTGTAACGCCAGACAGGAGGATCACAGGTTCGAAGCCAGTCTTAGCAACTTAGCCAGACCCTGTTTCCAAATAAAAAATAAAAGCCAGGTGTGGTGACACATGCCTGTAATCTCAGTACTTGGGAGACTGTAACAGAAAGATAGCAGGTTCAGACCAGCCTCTGCAACCTAGCGAGACCCTGTTTCAAAACAAAGAATAAAATAGGAATGGTTGTGTAGCTCAGAGATAGAATGCCCCAGGGTTCAATCCCCAGCACCACACACACAAAAGTAAAATAAAATAGGGGTGGGGGTGTAGCTTGAAGGGAGAATTGCCCCTGGGTTCAATCCCTAGCACCACAAAAAAAAAAAAAAAAAAGAAAGAAAAGAAAGAATGGAGAATGCTTGATTGATACTGAAAAATAAGTAAGATGTACTTATTTTTTGCAGTACTGGGGATTGAACCCAGGGGCATTCTACCTCCGAGCTACACCCCTAGCCCTATTTTTTATTCTTTATTTTGAAACAGGGTCTTACTAAGTTGCAGAGGGCCTCACCAAGTAACTGAGGCTGGCCGCTAACCGGGATCCTCTGGTCTCAGCCTCCTAAATACTGGGATTACAAGCGTGTGCCACCATGCTTGACTCAAAAAATAATTTTTGAATGTGTAATTCATGCACAATTCACAATTCTAAAGGTACAGAAGGGGAAATATTGTGAAAGGGTTATCTCCTACACTTGTTCTCAACAAGCTTCCTTTTCCAAGATACAATTATTGTTTTACCTATTTTTTGTCCAGGCACCTTGTATGTATATATCATATGGAGATTTGTGTATGTATTTTTTACATGAATGTTAGTATCATGTATCCTAATAGGATCCTATTTTTTAAATAACCTATTGAGATATAATTCGCATACCATACATTTCACTCAATATACCTTGCTTTTCTTTTAAGTTTTTTTTTTTTGTGTGTGTGTGGTACTGTGGATTGAACCCAGAAGCATTCTACCTTCGGGCTACACCCCAGCCCAATATTATTTATTTGGAAACAAGGTGTTGCTAGGTTGATGAGAGTCTCACTACTTGCTGAGACTGTCTTTGAACCAGCAATCCTCCTGTCTCAATCTCCTAAATACTGGGATTACAGGCTTGTGCCACCACGCCCAGTTTAAAATTTCTTAATTATTCCATAGTGAACATAATACTTTTAAGATAAACCAACAAAAGTTTTTCCTCGGTACTGGGGATTGAACCCAGGGGCATTCTACCTCTGAGCTATACCCCCAACCCTATTTTTTTATTCTTTATTTTGAAACAGGGTCTCACTAAGTTGCAGAAGGCCTCACTAAGTAGCTGAGGCTAGCAGCGAAAACGGATCCTCCGGGTTCAGCCTCCCAAGTACTGGAATTACAAGTGTGCACCACCACGCCTGGCACAAAAATTTTAAAATATAACTAAAAGACTTCTTGGGGAAGCTGAAAGAAAATACAGAAATAAGGTACCAATGAGAGAAAGTTCAAAATTCTTATATAAGAAATGGACTTTAGCTGGGTGTGGTGGCACATACCTGTAATCCCAGTACTTGGGAGGCTTAGACTGGAGGATTGCGGTTTGAAGACAAGCCTTAGCAATTTAGTGAGACTCTCAGAAATGTAGAGACCCTGTTTCACAAACAAAAAAATAAAAAAGGGCTGGGTGTGTAGCTTGGAAGTAGCTCTGGGTTCAGTTCCCAGTACCACCAATAAATAAATAAATAAATAAATAAATAAATAAATAAATAAATAAAATAGGGCTGAGGGTATAGCTCAGAGGTAAAATACCCTTGGATTCAATCCCCAGTACCAGGAAAAAAGAAAAAAAAAAACAGGAAAGATCACTTAAGAGTACAAATTCTAGAGTTATCTTATTAAGGGTATGATCCACAGACCAGAGCTGGTCCATGAAGTAGCTGTTACTGGTTAGTGATAAGTACAAAAACTGAAAGAAAGCTTTATTTTTTTATGGTACTGGGAATTGAACCCAGAGGCATTCTACCTCGTGCTACATCCCCAGCCCTATTTTATTTTTATTTTGAAATAGGGTCTCCCTAGGTTGATGAGAGTCTCACTGCTTGCTGAGGCTATCCTCGAATCTGCGGTCCTCCTGTCTCAGATTCCCAAGTACTAACTAGGATTACAGGCATGCGCCACCACACCCAGCTTGGAAACTTTTATAACAGTTTAACATCACTGCTATATCCAGGGGCATTCTACCTCCGACCTACACTCCCAGCCCTATTTTTTATTCTTTATTTTGAAACAGGGTCTCACTAAGTTGCAGAGGGCCTCACTAAGTAGCTGAGGTTGGCCACAAACCTGCGATTCTCCTGTCTCAGCCTCCCAAGTACTGGGATTATAAGCGTGCACCACCATGCCCGGCTTTTGATATTTATTTATTAATTTTACAAAAGTTTGGTCCATGGCCTAGGTGGAATGTTATAGAAAGCAGTCACACCAGCCTACCTATTTAAAAAGATGATCAATGAATTCAGAAATCTGAAGACCAGTGATTTTTGTCTAAGTTTGTCAAATCCCTTTACCCAGTGTCTATCTAGCACTTATGAAGTAGTTACTAGCTGCCATTATTCTAAATGTTTTATAAATATTTACTGATTTAAATTTTCATAAGATTATAAAGAGCAATGTTAATTCACATGTAATAAATGGGAAGGAACTGGACTACAATAGCAGGTGATATGAAAGGTTTTCTTTTTGTTTATTTTTGTGGTGCTGGGGATTGAATGCAGGGGCATTCTACCTCGGAGCTACACCCCCAACCCTATTTTATTTTTTTTTATTTGGAAACAGGGTCTCACTAAGTTGCTACGAGCCTCACTGAATTGCTGGGGCTGGCTCTTAACCTGCAATTCTCCTGCCTCAGCTTCCCAAGTACTGGGATTACAGGCATGTGCCACCATACCGGGCTAGAAAGATTTTTTTTAAAAATTCTACTTGTTAACCTGACTGTAGGTATCATGGCGGTGTCCCATTTCAAGTCATGCTATTTTAAGAGTGAACTTACATGAGCTTTAGGAACCCTTCAGGCTTTAAAGGACAGGAAGTAAATAATTTTAGGAGATGGGCAACAATGTCATCTAATCTAAATTTCAGATACTAAAAAGGATTAGTGTTCTCAACTACGTCACATCTTTCTCTTACCTTCTCAAATGCAATCCTAGGAATCTTGCACTTCTGGGCCAGGATTACTTTCCCTCAATATAGCAGTGCTTCACATTATATCGAGTGCTGCAGGTTCTATCTTTTTTTTTCATTTTTTTATGCTTTTATGGGTGCATTATAGTCTCACATCATAATGTTGTTTGTAGTGATAGTGATATACATGTACACAGCACTTGGGCTCCCCCCCTTCCCTCCCCATTCCCCCCTTCCCCATTCAGGGTATTGAGATTGACATTGGTATTCTCACATATGTACATAATGTCAGTGGAAATGATTCCTTCATTGATCCTCCCTCCCCCACCCCTTCCCCTAGAAACTCCCCCTAGAAACTCCCTTGGAGTTTCTCCTTCATTATCTGAAGTCCCTCTGATATCCTGATTATTCCCTAGCTTCTGCATATGAGAGAAGGGTTCCATCATATTTTGTTTATTTATTTATTTCTTTATTTATTTATTTGTGGTACAGGAGATTGAACCCAGGGGCATTCTACCTCCAAGCTACACCTCCAGCCCTATTTTTTATTCTTTATTTGGAAACAGGGTCTCACTAAGTTGTGGAGGGCCTCACTAAGTAGCTGAGGCTGGCCGCGAACCTGCGATCCTCCTGTGTCAGCCTCCCAAGTACTGGGATTACAAGTGTGCACCACCACGCCTGGTTCCCTCCTGTCCTTTTTAATTTTTATTTTATTTTTTGTGGTACTGGGAATTGAACCCAGGGATGTCTTAACTCAGCTATACTCCCAGCCCCTTTTTATTTTTTATTTTGAGACAGGGTCTTGCTAAGTTGCTCAGGCTGTCCTCGAACCTGTGATCCTCCTTTCTCAGCGTCCCACGTACTGGGATTACAGGCATATGTTTCTACTAGGTTGGGCTTATGCTGTGTGTGTGTGTGTGTGTGTGTGTGTGTGTGTGTGTGTGTTTGCGGAA
>PVJS01009049.1:0-51402 GCA_004027185.1 Glis glis
CCTCTTCCTCCTCCTTCTCTCTGTCTCTCTCTCTCTTCTCTCTCTCTCTCTCTCTCTCTTTTCCTGGTGCTTTGGTTCAGGTTCACAATTGGCCCTGAAACCAGAGGCAGCAAACACAACCCAACGGGACAAATCAAAACAATTCTTGCAAAGACCAAGTGTCCCAGCGGCAGGGAAAAGGCCTGGCGCAGTCTCTGGTTCCAATTCAGTTCAGAATACTGGCACTGACTCGGGCTCCCCTGGGCCAGCCCCTCTCAGCAGGTATGCGGACACCAGGTGCTGAGTGGAGGCTGGACAGCTCTTTCTCCCCCTCCCCACCCTGCTGGATTTCTCCTGCTCCTGTCTGCAAACATCCTGGGGGACACTGCTGCCACCACAGCAAACAGCCCAGCCCCAGCACTCCTGACAGGGTCCTGCTGTGAGCCAGGGAGGCCAAGAAAGGCTGAAGCTTAAGTCAAAGGATGAGAGGACAGTGCCTTCCCCTGTTCTCCCTGCCTGGGGATGGGAAAAACAGCCATTGGTGGGCTCCATAGCCTTGTTCCCTCTCAACAAGACCCCTGAGGGAAATGTCACAGGGTGGGCCAATCTGCAAAACTAAGACTCTCAGACACTGGACACGTGTCAGGGGCACCTGGGGCTACAAGAGGTGGAGCTGGGACTCACTCCCAGCTATGACTCTAAGCCCCAGACCTTGCCCTCAGCCCTGCCCAGTGAGGCGGGACCCCAGGCTACCCCCAGGAGCACAGTGTCTGGCTGTCCTAGAGGCCTCTGAAAGGTGAGCACTGGCATTAGGTGGGCCATGGGTGCCAGATGGTAGTCCAGAGATGTCCCCTGAGAGCCTCGATTGTGGTCTCCCACCATACACTAGCCTGCCCACCACTATGAAAGGGCTTTACAGATGACATTAAGGCTGCTGAGTAAGATAGAAGAAATAAAAGAAATAGGCAGAAAGGAGACAGAATGGAAGGTGAAGTAAAATGTACCTTCAATAGAAAAACCTGGGGTTAAAGTTCCTCAGACCTTCATTCCCCAAACCAGTTCTCCCCAATTCCTGGGAAATCTATAAACTTTAAAGCTAACCAAATTAACACACACACACACACACACACACACACACACACACACACATACACACACACACACACACACACACACCAAAAAATAAACAAAAAACTATGATTACCCTGTGCACCGTTAACAAGAGAGATACAATATCTTGAATAGGTGACTTTCCAGCTTTTCTATTGACCAGATGATAGACACCATGATCAGCCTAAGGATTCTGTAAATGACCAGACCCCCATAAACCTGATCACCACACTGATGTCACCCTCACACCCCTTTTCATACCCGCCTTTCACCATGTTTCCTTTAAGAGAAGAGCCATTGAGCCCCCAAAGTGCATCTCTCACTCTGGTGATAGCCCACATCCTCCCTTGAGTGTGTATTTCTTGCATTCCCAAATAAATCTCTATGTCTCAGACTGGCTGGTGCTGAAATTCTTTTCTGTCACATAAGCCAAGGACCCCACCAGTCCTGTGCTCCCCTCTCTCTCCCACTGGGGGCCCCTCAGACCCTTCATGGAATCAACCTTTCTCCAGTGACATTATGAATCAGTTGACCTAAAATAAGGAGGTGTTCTCATGAAAATTAGGAGACAGACCAGTAGAGTAGTAGAAGGGAACCGGGGGCTGCAGGGAAGGAAATGGACTAAATAGTGTCATGTGTACACATGAATGTAGCAGTATGAATCTCACTATCATGTACAATTACAATGCACCAATAAAAAAAATTAAATGAGGTTTTCCTGGATTATCTGGTGAGCCCAAGGTATGGCCCCAGCCCACAACAGAGAAGAGGGAAGCAGAGGAGCGAGCAGAGAAATGACAGAAGAAGGAAGCAGATGGCAGAGGAGGCAGAAAGGATCAGAGGGAGTCGAAGGGTGAGAAGGACTCAACCCACATCAGTGGCGTTGAAGACAGACGGAGGGGACTGCAAGTCAAGGGATGTGGGCAGCCTCTCTCAAGAAGCTGAGGATGACTCTGCTGCCAGCCAGCCAGCCAAGTAAAGGACCTCATACCTACAGACCTATGGACCTAAATTGTGCCAATGCCTGACTGAGCTTGGAAACAGGTTAATTCCCAGAGTCTCTTGAAAGAAATGAAGCCATGTTGTGAACCCTTTGAGACTCAGAATCTGAGCAAAAAACGAGCTGACCTCCATTATTCCCAGACTTTAGAGAAAATAAATGTGTGTTGCTTCAAATCACCAAGTTTGTGGCCATTTATTAGTCAGTGACAGAAAACTAACAGAAAACATTGCCATGACTCTCCTCTTATCAAAACAATGAAAAATATGGAAACAACGTATTTGTCAATTTCCCTTTCCCATGAAGAGGAAAAGTTTATTTGGCAGATGGTTTCAGGGGTACAGTCCATAGTTGGCCAACTCCAAGGCAGACAAAAATGGCAGCTTGGTGTGGCGGAAGAAAGCTGAACTTAACTCAATGGTAGCAAGAAGCAGAGAGAGAAAGAGAGAGAGAGAGAGAGAGAGAAATAGGAAATGACCAAGGACAAATATAATACTTGGGGACACACCCCCAGTGATCTACCTCCTCCAGCCCTGCTCCACCTAAGTTACCATCCAGTAAATCCGTTAAAATTATTAATCCTTCACTGGATTTATCCATGGATGAAACTGGAGCCCTGATTCAATGACTTCACCTCTGAACATTTTTGCATTGCCAATGCATGAGTTTTTTTCAGGGGACATTCTATATTCACACCATAACACCCCATATGTGCAAAGACAGCTTGGTCCTCTCCTGCCTGACAGCCTTAAAGAGTAACCGTGATGGTGAGCATTACCTTTTCTCCATCAAGAAGCTCTTGTAAAATAACTTGTCTTTCCCGACAGAGCTCCAAGAAATCCTCTGAGTGCAGACTTTCGTGCAGGGCAGGGAAGAAGGTCAGCTGGGTGCAGTCCACCGCCACCTCGTCAGGCTCGCTTTCAGCTTTGTCTGCTGTCAGCTCATCTGCAGAAGCAGAAAGGGGCACACAGTCTTGGCACCAGCCACTTGGCACCAGGAGGGAGGGCATGTAGCACGTGTTGTGTCGCTGAGAGGAATTGCAAGGCTCCAGGGTGGAAGAGAGGTGCGGATTGCTCAGCGTGCCCTTCCTGCTCCTGAACAGGGACACTCCCTGCCTGATCCTGCAGTGTGATCAACACACCTTCACATTGATTCACCCAGAAGTCCCAGGTGTGCCCAGACTTGGCCTTTCTACAGCATTTGAGTGACCACAGGGCAGAATTTCAAAATTACCCTCGTTCATCAGTAAAGCAAATCTCTCTACCTCCATCAGTATTTGCTTCTTCTGAACCCCACTTTGTTGACTCTTAAGAGTGTTGTTGATGTTTTCTAATTATAGAAGCAGTATCTCCTAGCCGGGCGTGGTGGCGCATGCTTGTAATCCCTGTACTTGGGAGGCGGAGACCAGAGGATCCAGGTTCAGGGCCAGCCTCAGCTACTTAGTGAGGCCTTCTGCAAATTCGTGAGACCCGGTTTCAAAATAAAGTATAAAAAATAGAGCCAAGGGTGTAGCTCAGAGGTAAAACGCCCCTGGGTTCAATCCCCGGTACCGCAAAAAAAAAAAAAAAGAAGCAGTATCTCCTTAGTTTAAAAAATTATAAAAGCCACAATGGGGTGAAAAATAAAACAAATATCACCCGTGTACCCTGAGAGAGTGCTAATAACAGTTCCTATTCAGCAAGCTCTTTCCTGTGCCAGGTGCTTCTGGAGACAGTTGTTTATCCAGTCCTGCCTAGATTGTAGATACTGGTTCTTTTTTCCTTTTTCTTTTTCTTTTGGTACTGGGGGTTGAAGCCAGGAGCATTCTATCTCTGAGCTACATCCCCAGCCCTGTTTTATTTCTTATTTTGAAACAGGGCCTTGCTAATTTGCTGAGGCTGGCCTTGAACCTATGATCCTCCTATCTCAGCCTCCCAAGTACTAGGATTACAGGTGTGTACCACCATGCCCGGCTGTAGATACTATTTCATCCTCACTTTAAAAATGGGAAAACTGAAAAAGGAGAATGAATTACTGTGTCCAAGATCACATGGTAACTAAGAACTAGAGACAGGATTGGAACCAGCTCTCCCTGAGTCCGGTGTGTGGTCTCTCAATCTCTGTGCTTTTAAGTCTCACTGATCACAATGTGGTTGATTTACTTCCAAAATCATATATATATATATATATATATATATATATATATATATATATATATATGCATGCAGGCGTGTATAATTTTAACAGGTTAAGAATAATGCTAAATTTACAGTTTTTCTTTGCAAATATCTTTTTCATTCAAGATTATATTATGATTGGAAGGTTGAGACAAGAAGATTGCAGGTTTGATGCCAGCCTCAACAACTTAGGGAGACCCTCAGCAAGTTGGAAAGAACCTGTTTCAAAAAAAAATAAAGAGGACTGGGGGTATAGCTCAGAGGTAGAATGCTCCTGGGTTCAATCCCCAGTACTAAATAAATAAATAAATAAATAAATAGATGATTACATCATGAGGGCTGGGGATGTAGTTCAGTGGTAGAATGCTTGCCTAACATGTGCAAAGCCCTGGTTTAATCCCCAGCACTGAAAAAAAAAAATTATGAGCACTTTCCCATTCCATTTAAAGTTTTTTTGAACAATGTAAATGGTGGTGAAATATTCTATTATGTGGCTATTTCATAATCAATGAATCCATCTCCTGGTTTTTAGAGGTACAGATGTTTCTACGTCTACACTACCAGGAATCTAGATTTCTTTTTTAGGCGTGGAGTCATCGGGTGCAAGCCAAGCACATATTACAATGTTATCATGCCTTGTGCCACAATGGGACCCCCAAAGCACCTAGAATCAGAGCCTGAAATTTTCACTTCTGGGCTTGTGTTACTGCAGACTGGAAAAGCAGCAGGGTCCACTCAAAACCTGTCACTCAGGCAGTAAATGAGTCAGGCTTGATTAATGCAAAGAAGTTGCTCTTGGGCTGAGGACTAGATGCTGGTCACAGCCTAAGACACAATGAAACTCATAGACTGAGAGCGTTCCAACCAAAAGGCAGACTCTGGGGAAAAGAGAAATTTTGTACTCTAATGTGTGAAATGTAGTGCATGTGTTTGGATGTGTTCATGCCAAAATAAATGACCTTTGAAAGTAAACCCTGCATTTTCAGCAAAACAGCTCAACCAAATTTCTCCATGAGAATTACACAAATAAAGAGGAAGTATTAACACAAAAAATGATTCTAAGCATTTTCTTTGACTCTGGGAAATAATAATGACTATTATAGTTTTCATTTTCATAATCACAGAGCTCAGTATAAGAAGTATTAAATATCTATTCCACTCATTTCTGTTCTAAGACATGTTATTATTTTCCTCCTATTTTTGGTCACTTACTGAACATGTAGTTGCATTGTTTGGGGACATATTTAAAGGCCTCCCTGTTAAAGGAAACTAACAAGACCTCCCCCCATTGTTATTATTCCAAATAATACAAAATTGTTCCCCTAACAGAGTGTCTAGGTCTGAAACAGGTCCCTTTTTATTCTAGAAACACAGAAATGCCCTGTAGCATTTTGTCCTTTCAAAATAATAATTTAATACCTTTAATAAGATAGTAAATAAAACCAATAATTAGTTTAATTGTTAAAAATAGATAAACTAGTAAACCCAATACCTTGGTTTTCAGTATTGCTTTGAGAATTATCACCCTTTATGTCTTGGTTCTCCTGAAATAAGAGCAGAGAAAAAGAAAAATTAAATCCTATATATTACATTGATCCTCCCTTCCCATTCCACAGATCCATAAACACACACTACCCCTTCAAATTAGTCAAGATTCCGATGCAAGGGGAAGGAGGTGCTAAATCCTACAGGACACAGTAAAATGCAAATACTAATGTTCCTGAGTTAGAGGGGGAAACCCACAATCTTCCGTTAAGTTGGAGTTATAGTAACTCCCAAACATGGTGCCAAGATCGGGTTAGATAGTGTGCTGGATGTCTGTGTGTGGGCTACTCTGGAGAGGGGACAAGGAGAGGACCCAGAGTCAGACAGCCTCAGAGACCAGAGACTGAGTTTCAGAGGCAACCTTTGGCAATGTCACCCACACAATGAGCAAGCTACTTATTCTTCCTGCCTCCAATCCCTAAGAAATAAATACATTAAAGGAAAAACACTGCCTACCACCAGACATTTATTGACAACAGTTAAAAAATACAAGTGTCTATTGAATAAATAGTCAATTTTCTCCTCAGGGTGTGTGTGTGGTACTGGGGATTGAACCCAGGGAATTGAATTCAGGGGCATTCTACCTCCGACCTACACCCCCAGCCCTATTTTATTTTTTATCTTGAAACAGGGTCTCACTAAGTTTCTGAGAGTCTCACTAAGTTGCTGAGGCTGGTCTCGAACCTGCAATCCTCCTGTCTCAGTCTCCCAAATACTGGTGTGAGTCACCACGCCCGGCTTCTCCTCAGGCTTATAAGGGGTTCTAGTATTGACAAAAGATGCTGGTGTTACAGACTAGAGAACAAAATTAACACAAGATCTTGGAAAGAATGCAGAAGGAAATATCCAGCAACCCAGTGATTGGAAGGCTGACTTTTAGAATATTTTAAATTAGCATTGTTCAATGAGAACACAAAAAAATGTTGAGAGGTTTTTCTATATCCATGACCAAATGAATCAACTGACTGCCCATCCCTTCAAAAGCCAAAATGTGAATTTGACAACAGTGCTAAGCCTCATTAGAGCAAACTCCCAGGGACTTGTCCAATTCTGCTGCTTGGGAAGCCAAGACAGCTTCAGTACTGTGTGGACTAAGTGGGTCACTGGCTTGAGCTTGCAGAAATCGCTGAGTTTGAGATATTTTCACTGTAAAACTTGTTGCAGGATTTGCTTGTGCAGTAAATAATGCCCAGAGCAGTGCAGGTTCCAAGAGCTCATGACAAAGGACCTGTGGTAGCAGACAATGGCCATCACTCGGTTCTTTCCAGACAGTGGCATCCAGATTCCCCCCCTGGACTCTTGTGGACTGCAGTGTGGTACTGGGTTAGGGGCGTATGAACCACTCCCTATCCATCCACTGACTCATTTATCCATTCATCTGGGCTGTAGTTACAGAGTCCCTCCTATGCACCTGGGAGGGTCAGCGCTTCTCTTCTTCTGTTAAAGGACATCAAGAATAAATGATTGGAGCTGAAGGTGTAGCTCAACGATACAATGCATGCTTAGTACGTATGAGGCCCTGGGTTCAATCCCAGCACCAAAAAACAAAACAAGTGATTCTTATGTAGGGAGTCTCCTATATTTACCTGCATCTATTCTCTCTCTTACCTGATGAAAACATGAGACAGGAGGGCTGCAGAGCCACTTCCCTGCAAGTTTACCACCTGGAAACATCATTGTCCTGCTGTACCCAGTGCCTACCTTGCACATTCCTGAGTCCGGGGCCTCCCATGGGGCCAAGCGTCTGATGCGTTTCTTCATACGAGCAGGTCCTTCTCTCCAGTCCAGTTCCCACTGGGAGTAGGGCATGGTTTCTGACTTCTGGCCCCACAGCCCCAGCTCCCCAAAAAGCTGCTCCTGGATCCTGGCCCAGGCCTTGGCTGCCTTGATGTGGCTGCATCTCTGCCTCTGGGAAACAGAAATACAGCATCACCCCTGGACATGGTTTCCCTGCAGACCTGGCTCCTAACCTCCAAAGATGAACAGACTGATACATAATTGTTTGAGAAAGATGCGCCTGTGGGTAGCCCTGAGCACCCTCAACAATCGTGCAGCATTCTTTCTGGATCCAGGACCAGGCCAGGAGAAGGAAACAGTTTCTCAGCTTTGAGATCATCCAATCCCAGCTAGGGGAGGAGAAAACTGTCCAACTTTGCCCTCAGAGACACTAGATTGCTGGGGTTGGGCAGAGACCAGCAGGTCCTGAAGCTTATCAGAGTGGATTGCACAGCTGTTTTATATTTGGCCACAGTCCCTACCCTTCAGGATGCACAGGTAATTTCACCACATCCCCTACCTTCCAAAATGATGCTAAACGCACTTACTTAGTCCAGTTGTCGCAGAATGGAGGCAGAGTGGGAATTAGCAGCCCTATCGACAACTAGATGATTGGAGCAAGAATTTTCATCTCTGGACCTCAGAACCTCCAAGGGTAAGTGTGGAATTTGGCCTGGATGATGTCTGAGGGACTTTAGAATCCTAATGTTATGATTCTCAAATGTTCAAGGACTCTAGAATGTTCACAGACAGACAAGAACACATCTTGTGTTAATAAAAATAACCCCACATAATATCTATGAAATTCTCATGTTGTGTCTGTGGTCTTTGATGCTCCCATCTTCCACTAGCATATAATTGGAATTTTTATAAAAAAACACATTGATACCCTACACTGCTTTGGCAGGCCACACAGGTTTCATACATCACCTGTCAAAAAAAAACCACCTCAGTACAGTTCGGATGGTTGAATCAACTTTGTCTACATGATGAACTTCTGCAAGTATTCATGTTTGGTGGTATTTGCCCTAAGTCTTAATTTTAATTTTTTTCAGAAACTGGAAAAGTGAAAGTGCCAATGACAAGAAGTGGAGGTTTCAAAATTTTAATATAGAAACTTGTGATCGTGTGTTGGGCTGAGCCCCTGACCTGCTTAATCTAATTTTTTCTATCCAGTTGTTACAGTGAGCAAAAATTATCTATCATCCCCGTGAGGACACTAAGTCTGGACAGAACCTTCCCTTGAGCCTGTGAGCTAGATACCTTTGCTAGGGCATATTACTATTTTCTGGACTTGTGATTTCTGCTAGCATTACTTCAATGATTGGCAGACTCTTGGATGTAGGCCTTGCAAATCTGGGCCATTTTTAATGGACAAACCATTCTCAGAACTTTCTGGAAGCCTTCTCATGGGAGCATGGTTAGGGGATGGTGCTCAGCACATGGTCTTTGATGTCCATTGAGTCTGATTGTCATCGTGTTCCTGCTATTGGCCAGCAGCTGAATCGGAAGACGCTTCAGCTTCCTCATCAGTCATATTTGGTTAATAACATTACCATAATAATAAAGCTGTGGGCTTATGGAAGGATTGAATAAGATGATATTTTCACAAGTTTAAATATGACGCTTTGCCCAGCTTATGCAGTGTTATTATTGTGAATGAAGCTAATCCCATTTCAAAACAAGATTATTTTGTTTCTCTACGGTTCCTAAAATCATGTCCAAAACAGTTACAGCATTTTTATAGAGCATTCCAATTGGTTAGTAAGGAACCCCAGAAAAATAACAACTGACAAAGCTTTTCATAGACATTTGGTCACATGAAATGAACACTTGTCTGGGGGAAATATTTCAGTTTCCTAGACATGATGTTGTTGCTGTGTTTGTAGTAACATATTGAGTTTCATGGAGGATGAATGATCCCAAGCTATTGGGTTGTACAGCCTGGACTTCAAATGATCCTCATACTTGGGAGGCTGAGACAGGAAGATTGCAGGTTAGAGGCCAGCCTCAGTCACTTTGCGGGACCCTCAGCAACTTAGCAAGACCCTGTTTCAAATTTTTTAAAAAAAATAGGGCTGTGGTGTAGCTCAGAATGTGGTGTAGGTAGAATGGCCCTGGGTCAATTCCTAGCAGCTGCCTGAGTCTTCATCCTAGGTTGTCCTACATGTAAGCAGCTAGCCCGCCAAATGTGTGTCAATGGGAAGATTTCCTAGAGATGAGTGGTTGCTCAGGTCATGATATCAAGTGACAGCTGGCCCCAGGACAGAGGATGTCAGATGACTGAATCTCAAAATTCCTGGGTTCCCACACCTGCAAAGGTGCTCTGGAATGCCCATGTGTCTGCACATCCTCTTTCAGTTCAAACCATGAGTGAGTCACATGCCACCCCCAAGTCTCACAGGCAAGGATTCTGTTGTGCAGGGGGCAATTAAGATTTTTGACTCAACAGCAACCCTTGGGTAGCAACAGCTTTGGGAGGTTAGCTCTTCTCTGTTTGAAGTCTCTGCTGCTTTGGTGGGGTTGACTTCAACCCCAGCTTCGAGGTTCAATGCTTCCCCCAAGTCTGGCTAATCTAAGTGATTATAAATGGTTATAGGATGGGCTAATGACCATCTTCCCACAGATTGGTGCTTTCTGGAGCCCAGGCGAGGAAGCAGAGTAGAGGAGTGCATACACAAACACACACACACACACACACACTTCATTCCTCCCTTCCAGCAGAGTACCTTTGTGTGCATCAGAAGTAGACATGAGCATGCAGAACCCTGCAGGCATGCAGCTCAGCAATGAGACAGTAACTTTGTGCAAACTAGAAAATGGCCTCCTTCCAGTTCCAAGATGTACATATAGCTTGGTGAGCAAAGAGGGTTCATGTCAGACTCACCTGCTCTCTTATCCATGTGTCCTGAGCCTCCAACTCCTCAGTACCCTCACACACGTGTGTGAGAGAGTTTATGTGAGCATGTGTGTGAGGGAAAGAAAGAAAAGTTAAGGAGAGAAGGAGGGAAAGATGGAGACAGAGCAAGCAACAGAGAGCAAATACTTGATCCTTCAATTTAGCCCTGTTTGAAGCTTGCTCTTCCCCCACATTCTTATTTGCTGTGTAAGACAGGTAGAGTTGAGTTTCTGATCCTTGCATATGAAAGAGCTGTGAAAAATACTTACGAGTAGACAGAGACTAAGAAACAAAGAAGCCCATCTACCCTTAGAGAGCCCAAAAGAGAGCATGCAGAACAGAGCCCCCCACGTACTGAAAGAAAGGCACTTCTGGGGTGGCCAGCATTTCACAAAGGCCTTAACCCATAAAGACTAGATTTTATTTTTAGATGGCAAAGCCAACATGAGCCATTTATGTAAATGATAATGAAGTCCTGGTGTAAGAACAGGATGGCCCAGGTATGTAACAGAACAAGAGCAGCTGGACCACAGAGAAGGGGCTGGACGAAGCCTCGTCACAGGGAGGGAGGGTCTGAGCAGGACCGGAGCTGAGGGAGCTAATTCTCCCAATACTTCTAGAGTGAATGGAAATGTGGCAGACTAAGTATCAGCCATGCACCATTTGCCACTGATGTGAGGATGGGCTATGATGGTGCCGGGGTTAACTTCCAGGGCTCTGGGCAATGTCACCTTGTCATGGGCTTCTGCCATCTCCACTGGCCTCTCAGGGGCAGGCAAGTGCCAGGATAAAGGAGTCATATGTGGCTTGTTGTTGACAACCTTGGGGGCAGGGGTTTCTGAACTTCATTATCACCACCCTGGAGGGAGGGTCTCCTTGTATAACCCGGGAGAGTTCTTGAATAATGGGGCAGATTTCACAGGGCTGATTTCTCTCTAGACCTTGAACTTCGCTTTTCTGGAAGTGGAGTGAGGCCTGTGTTGGGAAAGTGTGCTGCTGCCCCTTAAAAAAGTGGGGTGATGCTCCAGACCCCATTATCTCCAGCAGACAGAGATTGCATCGGCATTCTTTTAAGCATCAAAACAATGTTTTAAATATTTAAACACTTGGAAAGTATCTTCACTGATTAGCTTCAAAATGCTGATTTTTCTCAAAAGTTCCTAATCATCGGCAAAACTGCACACATTTCTCAAGTAGTCTCTCAACTCCAGAGAGGCCCCACTGTTGAAAATGAGCCAAGCTGACATTCCAGGAGGCTGGATCCCTCCCTTCTGGGCTTGGAGCCTCTGCTGAGGCCCTGTTCTTCCTACTTGAATCCACAGTCTTGCCAGTTCACCAGAAACTCACAAAGCGCCACAGGCACATTTCTCCTAGCCATAACCAAATTCTCCAGGTTCTCCCCACAGAAATGGCTGCACTCTTGACGAGATGCTGATTTGAAAGTTAACATAGGCCGGGCGTGGTGGCGCACGCTTGTAATCCCAGTACTTGGGAGGCCGAGACCGGAGGATCCAGGTTCGCAGCCAGCCTCAGCTACTTAGTGAGGCCCTCTACAACCTCGTGAGACCCGTTTTCAAAATAAAAAGTATAAAAAATAGAACTGGGGGTGTAGCTCGATGGTAGAATGCCCCTGGGTTCAATCCCTGGTACCGCAAAAAAAAAAAAAATTAACATAAACAGCCTCCTCTGTCTAGAAACAAGTGTGACGATGTCCCCAAAGAAAGGATGCAATCCTAAACTATTTGTCTTCTCTTCCCCTCAGCAGAAACTCAGTTTATTAGCCCCACTTTTCACCTTGGATAAAATCAGTGAGTCCATGTGGTGGGGCATTGATGCGCAAGAGTTGGTCTAACTGGCATGGGTAGCACCCAATGAAGCCAGCAAGGAACCCCACCAGTGTGTGGTAAAGTCGGCAATGTTGGGGTAGAGTAGGTGCCCACAGAGAAACCTGGTCCAAACCAACAGTCTGTGAAAGACCAGCCTGTGCAGCTGGAGAAACCAGACATGCTTGCTGATCCCTTTGTCAGTGGCCAAGAGCACACCCAGTACACCCCAGTCCTGCTCCTACATCTTTATCAAGAGAGTTAAACAACGCTCTTGCTACGCAGGACAGCCTGGAAGACTGTGTTGCTAGACTCTGGTTGCTGGGGTGTAGGCTGCCCATCCCTGGAACCCCTATTATCAGGTGATGACATGGGCTCCCAGACGAGCTTCTCTGGGGGGAATTAGACCCCATGATGGCTTAAATTGATCAGTGCTTCCTCGGGTTCCCAGCACCAGGGGGCCATGTCTCACCCTTACTGACCCCTTACCCCACCGCAGGCACATGAACGGTTCCTTTCACCTCACTGTCCCTGTTGTTATAGTTTGGAAGTAAAATGTCCTTGGGGCCCCATACTCTGGAAACAGCCATGTTGGATGTGGGACCTGGTTGCTGGGGAAGGGTCCCTGGGGCATGGTTAGGAACAAAGTTTTCCCAGGACAGCTACTGCAGCTTCCTGCTCTTCTCCCTCCCCTGCTGCCACAAGCTGATGCAAGCTCTCTCTTTCTCTCTGCGCCCCTCTACCATGCCCTTAGGATCCATCACCTCAGTTCCTGCTTGGCAGACAAGAGTACATGAAATATAAGTATATCCCAATTTAAAAACTGGGCAATTGAACTGAATAGGCACTTCTCAAAAGAAAAAAATACGAATGATCAATAAATACATGAAAAAATGTTCAACATCATTAGCAATCAGAAATGTAGATCAAAACTACATTGAGACTCCATCTAACTCCAGTTAGAATGACAGTTATCAAGAATACAAACAATAATAAATGCTGCTGAGGATGTGGGGAAATAGGAACTCTTATTCATTGTTGGTGGGATTGTAAATTAGCACAACCACTGTGGAGATCAGTGTGGAGGTTTCTCAAAAGACTAGGAATGGAACCACCATATGATCCAGCTATGCCACTCCTTGGTATCTTTCCAAAAGAATTAAAGTCAAAATACTACAGTGATACATGCATATTCATGTTTATAGCAGCACAATTCCAACCTAGGTGTCCATCAACAGATGGATGAATAAAGAAAATGTATATACACACAATGGAATTTTACTCAGCCATAAAAAAGAACAAAATTATGTCATTTACAGGAAAATGGATGGAACTAGACAATATTGTGCTAAGTGAAATCAGCCAGTCTGACCAGGCATGGTGACACACGCTTGTAATAAGAGAACTTGGGAGGCTGAGACAGGAGAATCACAGGTTTGCGGCCAGCTTCAGCAACTTAGTGAGACCTTCCGCAACTTAGTGAGACCCTGTTTCAAAATAAACAATAAAATAGGGCTGGGGGTGTAGCTCAGAGGTAGAATGCCCCTGGGTTCAATCCCCAGTGCCAGAAAGAAAGAGAGAGAGAGAGAGAGAGAGAGAGAGAGAAGAAAGAATGAAAGACAGAAAGACAGAAAGAAAGAAAGAAAGAAAGAAGAAAAAGCCAGTCACAGAAAGTCAGGGGTAATATGTTTCTCTCATAAGTGGAAGCTAGAGAGAAAACAGGAAACAAAAGGGACTTCAGATAATTGAGGAGAGAGACCAGTAGGATAGTGAAAAGGGATTGAGGGAGGGAGATGAGGAGGAGAAAAATAACTGAGGAAGGAAACAGTTCAAATAACGATATGTCTATATATGAAGTTATCACTACCAATCTCACTAGTATGTATGGGGCGGGGGGGGGTAGTGGGGTGGGCTGCAGAGGGAGACACACTAAGTGCTGTGTGCATGTATGTCTAGTATCACTATGAACCTCACTACGATGTATAATTGCAATGCACCCATCAAAGTATTAAAAAGGTGTCAATATTATATATTATATTCTATAATTAGAGATCACTTTTATAATCTTTGTTAACAACAATAACACCAACTAAAAATTAACTTCTTAGCCACTGCATGATCACATGATAACCAAGTATTGACTCGCACAATCTAAAACGTAAACCAAAAGCCCCTCTGATTATCCTTTCCTTCCTTCCTTCCTTCCTCCTTCCTTCCTTCCTTCCTTCCTTCCTTCCTTCCTTCCTTCCTTCTTCCTTCCTTCCTTCCTTCATCTCCTTCCTTCATCTATTTATTTATTTATTCATTTGGTTCAAGGTGGACTCACGTCTCCTCGGTAGATAAAATATACATTTTGTTTTTTACCTGTACATGGTCTTTGTATAAAGATGCATATAGCTCCTGTCCTCTTCTTCTGTAGTTCTCTATGCATGACACAAAATCCTGCAGAAGAGAGAAGACAAACCACAGCTTAATTATTCCGGCAAGGTTAGGTCAGTACTCCTCCATGCTAACCAACTGCCAGGAGAAATAATGGTCACAGGATCTGTTGGTCCAATCAGTCACAACCATGTGAATAAAGACCTTGATGTGCGGATGCCCTAACATGCTGGATACCCTAACATTCTAACACATTCACACACACACACACACACACACACATACATGCACACACGTGTGTGGGGTGTGGGTTACTTTCATTTCCACCTATGATGAGCTCAGTTTCTCTCCCAAAAATAACTATAAAAATCTATATTTGAAAAATCTACTTTAAGACAGCAGGGGGCTACCAAGAGAGGCAAACTTGGGGAGCCAAGGTACTGGAAAGGAAAAAAAATTATCACTGAGGTGTGCCCAATATTTATGCTCCTTTTATCTCCATCTTTGATATTTTTAAAGATTTTTAAATAGTACAAGAAGCTGAGCAGCTGAGCAGAAAGTAGTGGCTATGAGTCAGAGAAGATCAACAGGATTTTGGCTGTCTCTGGTGACTGAGGAAGTAAAATTAAAGTTCAGGTCCACCAAGGCAAACAGGACATAAAAGAACAAGGTCCCTGAAATAGGGCAGTAAAAGAAAACAAACCCAGCCTTCTTCATTGATGGTCCCCTTTAGGCAGCTGCTGATTCATTAACAGTATGGAGCTAAAAGGCTAAAAAGATAGGTGAAGTCCCCAGCAGTCTCAGCTTGGAGAAACCCACAGGATGAAGACTTCAAAGTGGCATTTCTGAAGGGCTGCACCATAGGGATAAAAGAAGACTGGGAAAAGACGAGGCCTTACGAGGCTGAAACTGCCACCAGGTAGCTCGTCCCTGACTGCATTGCAGTGATCTGCCTCCAACCCAACTAATGTGCTAGAAACAGAGAGAGTCCTCTCTGGAGAAAGACAACATCACTGGAGTCTCTGATCTAATATATTCATAGGAAATGTTCAGCAGTCAAACAGAAATGACTAGATGTGCCCATAGAAAGGACCAACAGAAAAATGCACAATAAAAAGCATACCCCCATGTATCCAGGCATGATAATTAGTGGACACAAGACTTAAAATAATGCAAGTAATATGGTCCAAAAAAACGCAATATGGAGAACTTTGCAAGAGATGTGCAATCTATGAGAAACGATAAAATAAAAATTTAAATCTGTAAAATAAATTAGTTGAAGTGAAAAGCTCTAGAAGTGGGTTTAAAAGAATGAGCACAACTGAGCAAAGAATCAATGAACTTGAAGAAATGCCCTTGCTAAAATGTGATGAGATAAAAGTATGGAAAACACAAAAAAGGAAAAGTCAGAGGTCTATGTAATACAGACAGGATCTCAAATGTGTGATGCTGGACTCTCAAACTACGAGAAGATAAAGAACGGATAAGAGTCAATGAGAAATCCCACAAGCATTAAACAAGAAACACACACACACACACACACACACACACACACACACACCAAAACCCACATAGAAGCCTATTTAGAAACACCACAAAAACAAAATAAAACAAAACAAAAAGAAAAAGAAACAATACTTAAAAATACAGCAGAGATGTCCATCAATAGGTGAATGGATTACAAAATTATGGGATATACACACAATGGAATTCTACTCAGCCATAAAGAAGAACAAAATTATGCCATTTGCAGGGAAATGGGTGGAACTGGAGAATATTATGCTAAATGAGATTAGTCAGTCATAAAAAGTGAAAGGTCAGATGTTCTCCCTCATATGCGGAAGCTGGGGAGAAATTGGGACACAGGAGGGACTCCAGACAAAGGAGGAGAAACCTTAGTGGAGTGAAGGAGGGGACCTAACTGAGGGAGACAGGAGAGGGGAGGAAGACTTGAAGAGGGAAACACCTCAATCGATGTGCTATACATACACGAATTTATCAATGCCAATCACAGTGTCATGCACGGGAAGGTTGGGAGAGAGAGGGGGTGGGATGGGAACTGGGGGAGGGCTCACGAGTGTTGTGTGCGTGTAATGCCTCCATCACCCTGAACTTCATCAAGATGTATGATTACAATGCACCAATAAAAAAATACATAGAAAAAGTCAGATTATCTTAAAGAAGCAACAGAGTAAGAATACTAGATGCCAGGCCACAATGAAACAACATCCTCAAATGCTGAAAAAATGCCGCCCCGTTTGCATTCTCTGCCCAGTGAAAATGCCTTCAAAAATGAAGACAAAATAAAGTACACACAGGTGACTGGCGCCAGAGAAGGCGACATCAGCAGGAGAGCACCGAAGACACTAAAGTGGCTTTCCAGGTGGAATGAAGAGGATCCCAATGGGAAGGGCAGTGTGTTAGTGAGCATCTCAGTCAATACTGACTTTTGGGAAACAATAATGGTAATAATATCTTATGCAATTTGAAATACATAAAGAATTAGATATATTCAATGACAACCAAAGATGAGTAAGGTAAATGAAATCAAGTATTCTAAGTTTCTTTAATTACAGATTTAAGGGGGAAGGGATTGGTTTATATTAGGTTCTAATAAAGCAAGAACAAATATCATTATCTCTAGAATAACCACTGAAAATATAATAAAAGAACATGTCAAGTGGAATGATAAATACAGTTGACAACATGCTGAGAGAACAGGAAAGGAACAAAGAAAAATGTTACAAACAGAAAAATAAGCATTAAATAGATTTTAAATAAAATTATCATTAATTACATTAAACATGAATGGACTAAATGCTCAAGTAAAAGATAAACAATAGCTGTTGAAGACTAAGTAAATGCTGCTGACAAGAGATGTTCCTTGAAAGTAAATATATAGCAAGGGGAAGCAGGAAAAGTGGGAAAAGATACAAACTCTACAAACACTAACCAAAAGGAATCTGATAAGGCTGTACAAATGTGGCACGAAGTAGACGTCAAGGCAACTGTTACTATAGAGGATTTTTAAAATAAGAAAAGAGGAGTAAATGCATCATGAAATTGTAAATTATAAATATGAGGCATCTAGTGTATAATGTGTAAAATAACAATTAAAAGGAGAAATTGACAAACCTACAATCATAAAGGAAGATGTTAATTCATCTTTCAGGAACTAATAAAATAAGCTGACTAGGAAGGTGGAGATATAGTCTATTTTAAGAACATAATAAGGAAACTTAACCTAATCAAATGTTTTGAAAAAGATCATCTATTTAAATGCAGAATATTCAAACGGAATCATTACTAAAATTGACTACATGATGGGACATGAATGAAAGGTAAAATGATTTCAAATTGTTGAGATTATAAAGAACATATTTTCTAATTGGGTATGGTGGCAAATATCTATAATTCCAGAATTTGGGAGACTGAGTCAGGAGGATTGCAGGTTCAAGGCCAACCTCAGCAACTTAAGCTGTTTTGAGACCCTGCTTCAAAACTAAAAACTAAAAAAGGGCTGGAGGTGTATCTCGGAGGTAGAATGTCCCTGGGTTCAATCCCCAGTACCAAATAAATAAATAAATAAGAACATATTTTCTGACCCAGTGGGCTTAAGCTAGAAGCAAATATATTTGAAGCAGATATTTTCTCAAAAATAAACCACCTATCTTAATGAAAACAAGTGCCAGCACTTGCTTCCAAAATGTGATAAAATTTGAACTTTCAAATAAAGGTTAGAGTTTTGAGAAACGTGTGTCTGCCTCTTTGTGCTTGGAGGTTTCTCAGTAGATAAAGGTTTTTCTGGTGAGATTGGTGATGGCATGAGCATTATTTTTCCCTGCTGTGTAATGGAGTGTATCAATACCTGGGAGATCATGCAACTCAGGGAACCAGTATTTCCAATGGATTAAAATGTCCATTCAAAGTGCAAGGTAGAGCCGGGCATGGTGGTGCACGCTTGTAATCCCAGTACCTGGGAGGCCAAGACCAGAGGATCAGGGTTCGCAGCCAGCCTCAGCTACTTAGAGAGGCCTCCGCAACTTAGTGAGACCCAGTTTCAAAATAAAGGATAAAAAATAGGGCTGGAGGGGTAGCTTGGAGGTAGAACGCCCCTGGGTTCAATCCCTGGTACTGCAAAAAAAAAAAAAAAAAACAACAACAAAGTGCAAAGTAGATCCAAAAATGTTAATGTCGGGGTAGAAATTTTTACTGATGAAGATTTCACGTATCCTTTAAGAAATTATTACTTGTTGAATTTTGATGTAGTCAAAGAAGGATATCTGTAATTTTCTGAAAATGCTATTAAAATACTCCTTCCTTTCATAACTACAAATCTGTGAGAGGCCATATTTTATATATTTCACCCAGTGGGGACAAAAAACATATTTACAAAAGATCGAATATAAAAGCAGACTTGAAAATCTGAATTTAGTCTCCTATTAAATTCTACAGATATTAAAGAGATTTGCAAAAATATAAAATAATGCCACTTTTCTCACATTTTCTTTTGTTCTAAAAAGTATAGTTATTTTAAATGTTTGTACATAATGGGTTTATTATTGTTATTTTAAGTGAATTAATAAATGCATTATTTTTAAATTCCATTTTCATTTCTATTATGGTAGATATCTATAGTATAATCTACATAAAGAAAAGCTCTATGGAGTCCTCACTAATTCTTAAAAAGACAAAGAGATCCTGAGACCAAGAAGTTTGAGAACTGTTGCTTTACCACTGTGAAAATTGATTACTACTTCATGCAATGACATTGCAAACATAGTTTAGAATGAAATAAGCCAGACAAAAGAGTATATATCATGTTATTTCATTGATATAAAATTAAAAATGTGGAAAACTATTATATTAGATATTAAGGCGGTGGCTACTTTGGGTGAAGAGGGGGTAGTGATTGGAATGAGACCTGAAGTTAGGAATGCTCCCCAGTATTCTTAACATATTTTTTATTTGGGTGGTAGTCATATGTTCACTTTACTAAAATTCTCCTTCTGAGCTGGGCATGCACATGCCTGTAATCCCAGTCCCTGGGAGGCTGAGATAGTAGGATCACAGGCTGGAGGCCATCTTTAGCAACTTAGTGAGACCCTCAGCAACTTAGTGAGACCCTGTTTCAAAATAAAAAAATAAAAAGTGCTGGGGATGTAGCTCAGAAGTAGAATGCCCCTGGGTTCAATCCCCAGTACCACACACACACACAATCTCCTGCCTATTTGTGATTTGAACACTTCTTCCTCTGCATGCTATGCTTCAATAAGATAAAAAAGTGAGTTTTTTTTTAGCAAAGACTTAAAAATATGGAAACAATATAATTTTTGAAATCCAGTTACTGTTTTGCAGTAATGGGAATAGAGTGATTACTTTCTTTTTTCTTTCCTTTTTTTTCTTTTTGCAAAATTTTCTTTCATATTGCTGTTCCATTGTTCATATACATTTATAAGTAAAGCAATCATTGTGAGCACCACAAGTGATATAAAATGCTGAAAAATGTGACTCATTCCACATCTAAGGCAAAAGCCCAGACTGCTTTGGAATACGACGCTTTGGAGACAGGAAGCAGGAGTGGAGAACTCTCCAGGGTGCTTGGACTCAAAGCTGCTCAAATGCACTATCTTCCCAAGGAGGAGGGGCCCTGTCTGGATGCCCCTGGAGGTTAGGTGGGCCCTGAGTGGGGAGCTTGGGGAAGGCTGGTCTCGGGATGATTGTCTGAGAGGAATTTCCTGTTGCCTGGTGTTGCAGGAGTGTGTGGGAGGTGGAAAGCAGAGAAGCCCAGATGCCTTGGTTCTTGGCCCTTTGCAGCACTGTCACATGGGAAAATCACTTTATCTTTCTGAAATTTAATTTATCAATATAGAATGAGGTTACTCGTACCTCCTTTGTCTATTCTGCAGAGATGTTATGAAGTTAGGACCTAGTTGGTCAGCTTATAGAAGATGCTATAGGAGTTCAGTGTAAATCATCTTCACCCTTCAGATAAATACCCTGTCTACAATAGCAGCAACCCCAGGTTTCTATACGCGGGATCAATACTCCGTTTCTGCTTCAAATTCACTCTCTGTTGTTAAGTTCAGCAAATGCTCATTGAGCACCTGATAGATTCTATAACTGAGCCCCAGGTCTGAGTTTGCAGACCTTAAGCAGAGAGGCAGATAGTTGTGAACTAACAAGGCCAAAGTCAAGAAACAGGTGACACGGTGACACGGGAAACACAGAGGAGGGAAAATCAGAAAGAGAAACATCATGGAAACCAATGATGGCTTAACCTCAGTGAATGAAATGCACTGAGAAGTCCAGAAGACGAGCCAGCAAATGTCCACTGGATGGCAGGTTCGAGGCCAGTCTCAGCAATCTAGTGAGAACTTGTTTCAAAATAAAAATTAAAAAGGCTGGGGGTATAGGTCAGACGTAGAATGCCCTTGAGTTCAATCCCCAGCACTACTACTACTACTACTACTACTACTAGTAATAATAATAATAACAATAATAATAATAGAAATATTTAGCCAGGCTCAGTGGTGCATACCTGTAATCCCAGTACTTGAAAGACCTGAGACAGAGAATGGCAAGTTTGAGGCCAGCCTTGGCAATTTAGTGAGAGCCTGTTTCAAAATGAAAACTAAAAAGGGCTGGGGGTATAGCTCAGAGGTAGAAAGCCCCTGGGTTCAATTTCAGGAAAACACACACACACACACACACTACACACACTACACACACTACACACATACACACATATATATACATACTATAATCTGCCCTCTGTAGTATCCTCAAGTACATACCAGGATTCAACCAAGTGTGGATCAAAGACATTTTTAAAAGTTACTTTGTTGCTCACATGTACTGTATAGCTAGATCTCTGATGGCTGCTTCTGTACTGAACACATACAGACATTTTTTCTTGTCATTATTCCCTAAACAATTATCAGTAGCATTGACATTGTATTAGGTATTAGAAGTAATCTAGAGATGGTTTAAAGTATACAGGAAGGTGTGAATAGATGATATGCAAATACTACACCATTTTACTTAAGATAATTAAGCACCTGAGGATTTTGGTGCCAGTGGAGGGTCGGGGAATCGATCCAACACAGATGCTGAGGGACCGTGTGTATCCACAGGCAGAGGGAAGCTTAGCAGTAGAAAGGAGAAGGTCAAAAAGCCAAGAAAGAGAAAGGTCTCTGCTGGCACAGGAACTCCAAGAGAAGAGAAGACAGGACAGGGTCCACAGCTGGCCTGAGCCCCGGGGAGGAGAGGCCGGCATGCTGGAGGGCTGGAGGAAGGCCATGAGGACATTTTCTGGCTCCCACTTCCAGTGTAGGGTAGGGTAGGAAATGGGGGGCCTAGCTTTCACTGAGAGCTGAGTGGGGGTTGCAAACAGAATGGCAAGTGTTTGGGAGGGTGGGAAGGGGAACCGACCAAGGCCACATCGATGGATTATCCAAGAATATGGGTAACCCCAATATTTGTAACCTCAACACTACATCCACTTAACAAACATGCACACAGCACTTCCACTGACAAAGGGTTTCCACATGCACATCACGGTGAACATTTAGCCTCCCGAGGCCTAGTGAGCCTAAGTGACTCCAGGGACACCGGAGGTGGCAGGTTGGGGAGAGGAGCCCTTGGACTCTGTCACCATGTGAATCTCCCACATACATTTCCACCCTGTGTGTCACCCTGTGCACTGTGTTCCCACTGGCCTTTGAGTCCTTTTGTTCCTTGGACAGTTGTCACATCCAGGATGCAGAGACAGGAGGAAGGAGATTTGGGTCAGTTCAAGGACAGAAGCCCATCTGCCTGGACCACAGCAACAGTGGTACATCGATCGGGGACAAACTCAGAGCAGAGCTCTGCATCGCTTATTGGAACTAAATAGGCTTTGCTTAGCAACTGCCAGTGCATTAAAGAGTTCCAGAACCTTTGAAGTAGAACAAAGGGCCTCCCAAGGCTGTTTGGAGATTTGAGAGGGAGACAGAGCAGTGTTCAGGGCCCCAGTCTCCCAAAGCCTCCTTAGGGAAGGGTTTGGCTCCAGGATGTAGATTTGGTCTTAAGATGGGGGATGGGGCACATCCCACCTAAAGGTCACTTTTAAGTGCGCTGACCACAGCTAGATGGTGCCCACCTCTGCCAGAGGCACCCCGGGGGCCAGCCCACTGCTGGTGATGGGCCCGCATAAGCTTTCCCATCGGAAGCCCCGCCGTCCACCAACAACAGCCATTATGCTTGTTTGTGGGACGCGTCATTAGTCCTGTAATCACAGTTGTGTGGCCTCCCAAAACAAGAAAGGCCAGAGTCTGAAAGCAGCTGCTCAGATCCCACTCAGGAAGCTGGGGCCAAGAACACAGGTGTGAGTCCTGGCCTCTCCTGCCAAGTGCTGTGTGGCTGGGACTACACTTAGCACGAGGGGTGCTGAGGTCTGAGGAGGCTCATCGTGTGGTCTGGTGGCTCGCTGTTTCACTGCTAATTATTTATACCAAGGAAATAATAAGACACACCCACAAATGTCCAGTGGACGTTTCATACCATGCTGGGTATGGTAGCACAAAATGAAACTAAATGTCCCCGTATGGAAGGATGGTTTGTCCCCTTAATAGAGTACTGTGAGGCCACTACAAAGTGGGCTCTCACAAAGACTGTCCCTAGTCCCTGAGACACCTGGGCATTCCCTTTGGGTGGATGCCTCCCGGACCACAATAGATGCCCTGGGCAGTGGAGCTAAGGCTGGGCTGCAGCTTTGTTTGGCCTCCAAGAGCAGATGTCCTTGCATACAACCTTCACAATGGTTCCCTCTAGCTTTGGTGTCAAAGCAAGATCTAGTGCTAAGGAACCAGTTCTTGCTATATTGAGACAGTTTTAAAGGTTAGAAAACAAGCTGGGTGTGGTGGCACACACTTGTAATCCCAGTACTTGGGAGGCTGAGACTGGAGGATCCGGGTTCGCGGCCCACCTCAGCTACTTAATGAGGCCCTCAGCAACTTAGTGAGACCCTGTTTCAAAATAAAGAACAAAAAATAGGGTTGGGGGTGTAGCTCGGAGGTAGAATGCCCCTGGGTTCAATCCCCAGTACCACAAAAAAAAGAAAGAAAACAGTTAACTAACAACAACTATTAAATTACACAAATCAAATATTTTCATAGAAAAGAAAAACTAAAATAAAATGCAGAGTGCTTGCTGTTGGCACTGTTTGCCAAGTATTTCCAGTTCTTTCCTCCTGTAGGCCTAAGACAGTATCAGACCTGACTACCTTCAAGCAGGGTGGCCAGGGAGACCCGTGCAGAAGATTTCCGGCTCCTGAGTCATTTGCTAAGCTGGTTCTTAACTCTGCCATGGAACACTCAAGGTTCTGTATAGTAGTAGCTGCTCGTGAGCCAGTATCACCGGGTGAGGGTCTGTCACACAGAAGCTCTCGCTGGTTCACAATGCACTTGTAGCACAGTGAGAAAAAAAACCTTTCTATTTTAGGCCAATTAGATTCAGGAGTGTTTGTTACTGCAACGTGAACTGTTCCTGAGTAATACACACCCCCAAATGTTAGGAAGGGGACAGTAGAATTGCATTAGAACATTCTGTAGGGCTGAGGATATTGCTGAATGGTAGAAGCATGCTGAGTCCCTGGGTTCAACCCCTATCATGAATAAACAAATATGTCAATAAAACTCCCAAACATATTCATGAGCAAGGAATGAGATCGAGAGAGCTACAGTGAAAGCCAGGTGTGAGACCAGCTAAATCCTATGAGCAAAAAATTGGAACAATTTGAGGCAACAGGATAAGCAACTTAATGGGCTTAATGGCTTATAGCCCAAATTCTGAAATAAATATGGATGAGTCCCTGCTGATCTAAATAAAAGATTGAGTAAATAGATGGAGGAGAAAAGACAAATCTTCCTTACAGAAGAATTCAGATGACAGATTTTATGTAGGGGCTGCCCCCTCCAGGGGTGGGGTTTGATTGCACCCCCTTGAAAGGGAGTGGAGAGAATGATTTGTGCCCAAGGAATGAGGGGAGGGAAGGGAAACACAGTAACTTTATAGTAGAGACATCCAGCAGATCCTACCTCGACCGTGTGACGGAGGTGACCATCACCAGTGATCATGTCACATGAATATCACATACCCCGATATGACACAACGAGAGAGCACTTCGCCACCATGGTCTTCCCCCAAACTCCAGAGCCCCAGGAGAATCATGGGAAATCCATCCAACAAACTCAGTGGCTCCTCAAAACAATCAAGCTCATGAAAAGACAAAGAAAATCTGGGCAACTGTCGCAGACCCGAGGAGACGAAGGAGGCATGATCACTTAAGGTAACGTGAGAGCCTGGATTGACTCCTGGGCTAGTGGTAAAACTGGTGAGATCAAAGTCTGGAATTGAATTGCTAGTAAACGTACCAGCATCGGATTCTTAGCTTTGTACCACCATCATAGAAGATGGTAAGAACAGGGGATACTAGATGAGGGGTATATGGAGTTTTTAATATGAATGTGAATATTATTACAAAATAAAATGTTTATTTTAGAAAAATACAATGGATGTCTGTCAACAGATGAATGGATAAAGAAAATGTGGTATATACACACAATGGAATTAGACTCCGCCATAAAAAACAAAATTATGTCATTTGCAGAAATGGATGTCACTAAAGCATCAGTACTGCTAAGTGAGATCAGCCAGTCTCAGAAAGCCAAGGGTCATATGTTTTCTCTCATATGTGGAAGCTAGAGAGAAAATAGGAAACAAGAGGGACTTCAGATAAATGAGGAGAGAGACCAGTAGGATAGTGGAAGGGGACTGAGAGAGGGGCGTGGAGAGGGGGAAAAGGAGGATCGGATCGAGGAAGGGAACAATAATGCTATGTGTCTCCACTGGGGGCACACCAAGTGCTGTGTGATGCATGTTTGCATCAAATAATGCTATGCCCATACATGAAGGTATCACAAGCAATCTTACTAACATGAATGGGGAGGAGGCGAGGGCACCAGGGTAGAATGTAGAGGGAAACACACCAAGTGCTGTGTGCATGTATGCATGTATCACTTTGAATCTCCAATGATGTATAATTACAATGCACCAATAAAGGATTTCTTTTTAAGTACAATGGAAGCCGGGCGTGGTGGCGCACACTTGTAATCCCAGTACTTGGGAGGCTGAGACCGGAGGATCACGGCCAGCCTCAGCTACTTACTGAGGCCCTCTGCAATTTAGTGAGACCCTGTTTCAAAATAAAGTATAAAAAATAGGGCCGGGGGTGTAGCGCAGAGGTAGAACGCCCCTGGGTTCCATCCCCGGTCCACACACACACAAAAAAAGAATAAAAAATAGGGCTGGGAGTGTAGCTTGGAGGTAGAAAGCCCCTAGGTTCAATCCCCAGTACTGCACAAAAAAAAAAGTACAGTGGGATTGTCCCAGCCCTTCACCTTAAGCCCCATTGTGAACCCAGAATTGGGACAAAGGAGTCACTATTGCCTCAGGTAGACCCTGTCCCACTGTCTCTTGTGGGTAGAAACAGCTCTTTGTACTGAATGCAATTCTTGCGTTTAAAACAATTGTTTTGTTTCCTCTATTCTAACTAGCTTCTATGTATGAGAGAAAACATGCCCTAACATGTATGGGGAGGGAGGAGTGGGGAGGGGGTGGGTGCAGAGGGAAACACACCAAGTGCTGGGCGCACGTATGTTTGCGTCACTTTGGACCTCACCATGATGTGTAATTACAATGCACCAATAAAAGCATATAAAAACAATTATTTTTTATAAATCTTGTTCCCCAAATTACATAAGCTTGCCACTTTATTCAGTACTTAATAAAGAAAAAAATGAAGGATCTCCAAACCGGTGGGAAAGTCGCATGATAGAGTTTAGTGCTGACTTCACAACAAGCACGAACGGTAGTGTTCTCTCTCTGGAAAACTTTAAGGGTATCGCTGATGACTTGGTTTCCATCTTATCAATAGATTTTAAAACTTTTTTTTTTGGTGGTACTGGGGATTGAACCCAGGGGCATTCTACCTCCGAGCTACACCCCCAGCCCCATTTTTTGTTCTTTATTTTGAAACAGGGTCTCACTAAGTTGCGGAGGACCTCACTAAGTAGCTGAGGCTGTCCGTGAACCCAGATCCTCCGGTCTCAGCCTCCCAAGTACTGGGATTACAAGCGTGCGCCACCATGCCCGGATCTTATCAATAAATTTTAAAGCTTAACCACATATAACATGTGACTCCACTGGGGGCTGTCCTCTTTATAATTTTTCAAAGTTTCTGTATATTTACTAATCAACAATTCAGATTTCTTTAGCATCTGACTTTCTCTGGCCCAACACAGGTTCAAGTTAAACTTAGGAAAGTCCTTATTTGTCAAGGCAGGGGTGAAACTGCCAACGTGGAAGACTTCTGACTCCATGGATGGCAAGTCATTGGTCACAAGGGTCACTTGCCCTCCATGGTGTGGACTGGGAGGATGGGGATTGATGAACAACACTATGTCATCAGGACAGAGGAACCACGCACCATGCACCGGGCAGTAGGAGGCAGGGGACGCCAGGCCTGTAACTGCAGTTACCATGTACACAGTAATTATCAACAGTCTTGTCTCCCTTGGAAGTGCTTTTGGTCATGGTAAACCCACAGAGCCAGCTCTCTACATGGTGTGGACTCCACCAGTCACCCTACAATATGCTCCCCAAGGACATGTCCCAGGCCCGACAAAAGGAGGCAATGATAATAATGTGAGGAATTGAAAAGAAGCTCAGAGATCTGTGGCACACTGCCCTAGGCCACGTTCTCTGCAGCTGGTCACTCCCTGTCTGGAGTAAAATGTCCTATTTGATCAGGATTAATGAGAGCCCACGGGGCCTCTGACAACATTCTGGGTTCTGAGAAGAATGAGGGTCGTGGGTTGGGGCTGGCCATCTTGCCCTCACTCCCTGGCACGTTGAACCCCATCTGAAATACAGGTTTTTTCCTGGTTGTGAAACAGCCAGTAAACAGCTTACAGTGCCCCCACCCCTTATCTGAGGGGTACATTTGTGTGGTGTGTGTATGTGTGTGTGTGTGTGTGTGTGTGTGTGTGTGTGTGTGTTGCTGGAGATTGAACCCAGGGGATCGCTAAGCTACACTCTCAGACATTGCATTTTTTATTTGGAAACAGGGTCTTGCTAAGTTGCTGAGGCTGGCCTCCAATTTGGGATCTTCCTATCTCAGTTTCCCAAGTGCTGGGATTACAGGTATGTGCCCACCCCACTGGGTGAGGGAGGACATTCTAAGACCCCAGTGGCTGCCTGAAATCTCGAATCATACCAATCCCTATCAGTTGATGACCTTTCCATCTTACTAAGCATTTATCAAGCACTGTGGCCATAACTTGTACAGTTTGGGGTGCAGCAGCAAAACTAGCATGAATTTCTTTTTCTACTTCACAATTTTGCAGAGAGAAAAGTTCTTACCATAGATCTTAGCAACCTCCCCATGGAATTTTTTTTCCTTGTTGAGAACTTCCACCTTTTCACTTGAAGGAAGCACTGTAAGGCTTCTAGTTGGCCTATTTGAATTGCCAGCATCACTATTCTTTTTTTTTTCTTTTTTCTTTTTTGTACTGAAGATTGAACCCAGGGACATTATATCTCTGAGCTACACTCCCAGCCTTTTAAAAAAATTTTTAAAACAGAGTCTCGCTAAGTTGCTGAGTCTGGCCCCAGACCTCCAATCCTCCTGTCTCAGCCTCTCAAATACTAAGGTTATAGGTGTGTGCCACCACACCTAGGTCCAGCATCACAATCCTTGAGCTTTGGGGCCCTTTTTAAGGACCCCACAGTAAGGGTTACTTGAACCCAAACACTGTGATATCATGACAAACTGAACCAATTGACTGATGATGATTGAATTTTAAAAAATGTATATATTAGACCAGAAACTTTGCAATTACTAGAAGAGGGCATAGGACTAATTCTCCAACATATAGGTATTGGTAGAAACTTCCTTAGTAAGACCCCCAAAGTCCAAAAAATAGAAAGGAAAATCAGTAAGTGGAATAGCATTGAATTAAAAAGCTTCTGTGTGGCAAAAGAAACCATCAAGGGTCTAAAGACAGAGCCAACAGAACGGGAGATCTTTGCCAGCTACTCCTCTGATAGAGGACTAGTATCTAGACTATACAAGGAACTTAAATTTAATGCTAAAAAACAAATAACTCAATCAAAAATGAGCAATTGAACTGAATAGACATTTCTCAAAAGAAGAAATACAAATGGCCAATAAATACATTAAAAATGTTCAATGCCATTAGCATTTAAGAAAATACAAATCAAAACTACACTGAAATCCCATCTAACTCCAGTTAGAATGGCAATCATCAAGAATACAAGCAATAATAAATGCTGGCGAGGATGTAGAGAAAAAGGAACCCTATACACGGTTGATGGGACTGCAAATTAGTACAGCTGCTATGGAGATCAGTGTGGAGGTTCCTTAGAAGACTGGGAATGGAGCCACTATATGACCCAGCTTTACCACTCCTGAGTATCTTTCCAAAGGAATTGAGGTCAGAATACTACAGCGATACATGCACACCCATGTTTATAACAGCATAATTCAAAATAGCCACATATGGAATCAACCTCGGTGTCCATCAAAAATGAATGGATAACAAAAATGGGGTATATAAACAGTGTAATTTTACTCAATCATAAAGAAGAACAAAATTATGTCATTTTCAGGAAAATGGATGGAACTAGAAAATATGTGCTAAGTGAGATTAGCCAGTCTCAGAAAACCAAGGGTCTTATGTTTTCTCTCATATGTGGAAGTTAGAGAGAAAATATGAAACAAAAGGGACTTCAGATAAATGAGGAGAGAGACCAGTAGAATAGTAAAGAGGGGTTGAAGGGGGAGGTGGGGAGGAGAAAAGGGAGACTCAAAGGAAACAGTTCAAATAATGACAAGTACATATATAAAGTTATCAATGTCAATCTCACTAACATGTACGGGGAAGGAGGAAGTGGGAGGAGAATCCAGAGGACAATGCAGCAGGCGCTGTGTGAATGTGTGTTTCTATACCTATGAACCTCATTATAATGTATAATTGCAATGTACTAATTAGGGAGGCTGAGACAGGAGGATCACAAGTTTGAGGTTAGTCTCAACAACTTAGAAAGACCCTGTTTCAAAATAAAAAATAAAATAGGGCTGGGAATGTAGGTCAGAGGTAGAATGCCCCTGGGTTCAATCCCAAGTACCACAAAAAATTATGAATTGCTTATTTCTGCAATTTTCCATTTAATATTTTCAGACCAGAGGTCTGAAAGCCTGCAGAAAGCCCAACTGTGGGCAAGGAAGGAACACTGGACCCAAACAGCTTATGTACTGTGCACGTTCCAGGTCAGGCTGATACATCTAATGCCAGTTCTTAGTGGAGACCCAGATTAAGTTGAATAATAGAAATAATTAAAAGAAAGAACAATTTAAATAAAATGCTGCTTCTTGGCAAATCACGTATACCACCTGTATGTGCGGCCCCTAAGATGTCAGCAGCCATTTATGGAGAAGGTACTTCGTGCATCAAGAGACAGAGCAGTCGTGCTCTGCATCCAGCTGTGGTCCTGGTCGAGGAGTCTTGAGGGATATCTATTTGGATGACTGAGGCCAGGAGATGCGCTCTCTTTGAGTACCCAGATAATTGTACTTTTCTCTGCTGTGAAGACATAGCCCCTGGATCCTTAATAAATGTCAAGCAATAGCAGAGTAATAACCATATTTTCAGCAATAATGACAAACAACTGGGGCTCGGAGTGGGTGAAGAGGGACCGGCTCACCACAGCGCAATTCATCTCTTGTTAAATTCACTCACATATTAATTTCTAAGATGAACGGTGGTTTCTAATTTGTCTTTTTTGAACTGTGATGTTTTTATTAAATTCAATCGTCATGAGTACACCGAGAACAACTTGAGAAAAAAATAATAACACTCTGCTATAGCCAAGGATAAAAGCTTTAAAATTGCAGGTAGCCAGACTTCCGTGGGAGCCTGCCCTCTGTGCCTCCCTTGAGGGGAGGCAGGACCTCCCTGAGGCCCAGGTGGGGGGTTTCGCCAGGTGGGCCCCTCCTGAACTGGGCCCCTGTCACTGCACCTCAACCTCGTCCTCAGGAGTGATTCTATGAAGACTCACATGTCCTCAGGCAGGGGCAGAAATTTAGAAATTACAGAACGGAATCCAGAGGGGAAGTGAACGGGAAGACCTGGCTTGGGGATTTTCAACCCATGGGAATGAATGTCTTTCCCTAAACATGCGCTGAGACTTCGGGGTACAGTTAGGGACTGAAGTGTGTCCTCCCCTGAAAACTTGCATGTCGAAGTCCTGACCCCCAGTACACCAGAAGGTGGCTACATTTGGAGATGGGGCCTTTACAGCGGTGACTAAGCTTAAATTGGGATATGAGGGTGGCCCCTAATTCAGTCTGGTGGGAGTCCTTATAAGAAGAGTAAGAGGTGCTGGGCGTGGTGGCGCAGGCTTGTAATCCCAGTACTTTGGGAGGCGGAGACGGGAGGATCCGGGTTCGCGGCCAGCCTCAGCTCTCTCTCTCTCTCTCTCTCTCTCTCTTTCTCTTTCCCTGTCTCTCTCTCTCTCTCTCTCTCTCTCTCTCTCTCTCTCTCTACCTAGTGAGGCCCTCCGCAACTTTGTGAGACCGGTTTCAAAATAAAGTATAAAAAAAATAGGGCCGGGGGTGTAGTGCAGAGGTAGAATGCTCCTGGGTTCAATCCCCGGTACCGGAAAAAAAAGAAGAGTAAGAGGCACCAGGCAGCACAGCAGAAGGAACCATCTGAAAGCCAAGAAGAAACCAGAGGCTCTAAAGAAGCCAGACCAACCCTTCCGGCACTCAGTTCTTGGACCTGCACCTACTGAAGTGTGAGAAAATAAACATCTGTCGTTTAGGCTGGCCAGTGTTTGTATTTTTTTTTTAACAGCTGCCTGAGGAGACTGACACAGATTGAGTATGCCTTATCCAAAATGTTTGGCAGCAGGGGTGGTTTACATATCAGGTTTTTCAAATTTTGGAGTATTTTCATATACATAATGTGATATCTTGGGGGATATCTCACATATATAAACACAAAATCCATTTCTATTTCATGTATACCTTATCCACATAGCCAGAACTGAAGGCTATTCTATGCGGTATTTTCAGTGAGCCTGTGTTTGACTGACCCATCACGAGGTCAAGTATGCAATCTTCCAAATGTGCTCAAAAGTTTTTGGAATTGGGAGCATTTTGGAATTGGGATTTTTTTTTAAAATTAGGGATACTCAATGTGTACAGGTGCTTTTGCTTCAAATACTCCCTGGTACTGAGGCAGCTAAACACTATAAAAGACATTTCGCAGAGAGAAAGCGAACAGAGCCAGGAGTTTATCGAGAAGATTCCTTCTTTAGGCTTTAAGGAGAGCAGCAAGACCCCCTTGGCCAGGACCTTCCCTCCCCACCTGGAGGCTGCCCGCAACTGCCCACCCTGGCGCTCCTGAGCCCACAGGCACTTGCAGGTAGGTGTCCCCTGTTGGGATGCCCGAGGTTCCCAAGTAAGTTGACCAACGGCAACCTGTCTTCTCCTGCAGACTGGGCCATTGCAGGTGAATAGACAGGCCTGGTTTCTTCCTTGCAGTCTCTTTTCAGTCAGTGATTCCCAGAGCCCGCTGGCTCTGTGCTGGCCCCAAGGCCTTAGAGACGCCCAGGGCATAGCTCATCCTCCCACAGAGGGAGCCCCTCTGGGTCAGGGCCAGGCGGGAGAGGGCCTGGCAGGCTGTCAGAAGGGACAGTATTTTTGAAGTACAGGAGACCTGAAGACCAGGGAGGCACCAAACAGAAAGGACCACATTTGCCCAAAGGCAGAGATGGAAGAAAACAGGATTCATTGTTACAAAATAGGGATTCTGTGCAGGACTGTGACTGGAAAGGACTCTGAAATGCAGGCCAAGGGGGCTGGGCTTCTTACTCTGAGTCTACCCAGGACATCATGGGAACCAGCAGTGGCTTTTGACTGGGGAACATACCATCATCAGAGCTGATCTTTAAAAACTCCATGCGGGGGTGGCATGATGGCCGGACAGGCACAGGAGGATGCCAGACAGGGACCATCTGCCTGTTCACCCAGCGTCCCCGTTCTCAAGCCCAAGGCCTGCCTCTTGGCAGAAGCCCATTCAGGAGATGAGGCATCATGTGCAAATGCCCTGCCTCCCTCCCGGTCCACGGTGGCATCCAGGATGTGTTCCACCCAAGTCCTCATAAACTGCATATTTATGACCTTAATCCCCCCAGAACTGACTTTCTTCTATTATTATTTTTCTTATTTCTTTATTGTATTGCATGTACTCTCATCTAAAAGTGCTACACATCCTCTTCAGAGGGTGTCAGAGTATAAATAGGTACATAAAATTAAGTTAGGATAAAGGGATATGAGAGTTCAGCAATTCCAAGCCAGCAGTGGCCCACAAGGCAGAGGGTCATGGCTGACTGTCCCTTTGTATCTGGAGGAGTGCTCCCCACATCTGCCCTCACATCCTTTTTCCTCCTCCTCTGAGTCTCAGGTCAAGCTCCTCCAAACCCTGCTTAGGCCCTCCCTCTTCTTGGAACCTCCTATTACTAATGATCTCACTCATCTTAGTGGGAGGGCCTTGAAGGTCAGGGACCACAACCTTTCTTGTCAGTGTCCTCCAGCCTGAGATCTGGTAGGAAATCAATGGGTGTATATGGAAGGGTGGAAGAGGGACTGCTTAGAGTAGGAGCAATAGATGATCAATGGAGAACAAGAGATAGATTGAGATGGAGCCGGGTGTGGTTGTGCATGCCTGTAATCCCAGTATTTGGGAGGCTGAGACAGGAGGATCGCAGGTTCAAGGCAAACTTCAGCACCTTAGTGAGACCCTCAGCAACTAAGTGAAACCCTGTTTCAAAATAAAAAATAAAATAGGGTTGGGGGTGTAGCTAAGAGGTAGAAGGCCCCTTTTCTGGAAGGAAGGAAGGAAGGAAGGAAGGAAGGAAGGAAGGAAGGAAGGAAGGAAGGAAAGAAGGGCTGGGTGTGGTGGTGCATGCTTGTAATCCCAGTACTTGGGAAGCTGAGACAGGAGGATCACAGATTTGAAGCCAGCCTCAGCAACTTAGTGAGGCTCTCAGCAACTTAGCAAGACCCTGTTTCCAAATAAAAAATAAAATAGGTCTGAAAGTGTAACCTGGAAATAGAAGGCCCCTGGGTTCCATTGCCAGTAGAAAGGAAGGAAGGAAGGAAGGAAGGGAGGGAGGGAGGGAGGGAGGGATAGAAGCAGATGAAGTTGGTGACATAGACATGCTCTCTGGACTCCTGGAGAACTTGGGATGGTTCTTGGCCACTGGCTTCCCCCTGCCCACCCCCCACCAAGCCCCGCCTCGGGCTGATGGTCCTCTTCTGTTTCCAACACACCACATGCAGGCATTCCCGCCCTCAAGCCTGGCACTCGCCCGGTCCTTTCCGGGTATCATCCCTGCTGTTGGATGCCAGTCCTAGCTCTCAGCCCACTGTCATTTCCCCAGAGACGCCTTCTCACACCGTCCCACCTCCGGCCATCGCCAGGCTGTGTGTCTAGCCCGTCACGCTTTTCCCGTAGGTTATCTCACACTATCTAGTATTTTCTCATCTGCTCACTTCTGCCTGCAGTCTGCTTCCCCTCCAACAGAGAGAAGATGCCTTATCTGCTTTTCTCCCTGGTCACCCAAGCCCGTGCAGCAGGTCCCGGATGTGGAAGACCACCAGTCAAGAGCTGGTCCGACCTGACTTGTTGGATATCAGCCATCATCTTCACTCCCTGTTACATCAGTGGGTGCGTTAACACCCAAGACCCCCAGTGCTCAGTCCCAGGCCACGCTGGGCTGGACCCCAGTGCTTCCTGCTGCTCTCCCTGCCTCTCCTCCACATCCACTCTTGCCTCTTCCTTTGTCAGGCCAACGAGCCAAGTTTCCATCAACCCCCGTCAAGGACGGCAAAGAGAAGAAAAATTCCGAACTTCCTGTTCTGAGACTTTGAAAGACTTTTTTAATTAACCAAAATGGTTTCTCATAATAGATGGGTCCCAGGATGAGGACGCGGCTGTAACTCGCGCGACAGGCGCCTCGGCGGCGCGGCTGCGAGCGGGGCGCCTAGCGGGTTGTGAGTGGCAGCAGCGCCTCCGGAGGGGCCCAGACTACTGATTCTCCACTCCACGACCATCTGCCAGCTTATCATTTACATAGTTTGGGGCGCTTCTGTCTTTGGAATACTAAAGCTTTTTTTTTTTTTGCATTGACGAATATGTTAGGTTTCAAATACTTAAATTCAGAGAAATCAATGAAAATGTGTTTCCTCCGTACACCATCATTTTTAAAAATTGGAAGCATTTCTAGGATGAATATATCTAGCTCCCGCCACGCTTCAGTTTTTAGATGGCAGGTCAACCTCACGTTAGGAAATCCAAGAGACACAAATCTGAACCTCAAAGAGACCTTGGGTATAATTAACCTTTCAAATAAAGGACTACGTCCAGTTTTCAAAAGGACTTGAGCTGGCTTTCCTTTATATTGCCAGATTCCTAAATTAATCTCAAGTTTGTTTTAATTTACAAAAATCTTCATACATATACCTTTTTTTTCTGAAACCCACTTACTGTGATTCTTCTTGCATGTCAACCAACTAAAGAGATAAATAACCACACCACAATGGTCTCCTTAAATTAGAGACTGTGTGCTATCTATCTTTATATTCTTAGCAAGCAATGCTATGTCTACTCAGTAAAATGGTGTATTTCTGAATTGCATATGATGTTTATTATATACATTAAAATATTATGAGTTGAGCTGCAGACTTGGGCCTTAAGTTACTCAAAATATTCCTCTACGGCAGCCATCGTATATAAATACAATTAGCCAGATGTGGTGGTGCATGCCTGTGATCCCAGTACTTGGGATTTTTTGAAAGCTGTTTTAATAAAAATAGAGCTGAGGGTGTAGCTCAGAGGTAGAATGCCCCTGGGTTCCATTCCCAGTACCATCAGAAAGAAAAAAAGAAAAAATATATATAAACCAAATTAATCTGTGTAATAAAATAAATCACTATAGGAGAGAAAGGAAAGAGAATCAGTAGATAGGCAGGAGAAGGCAGCTATCTAGTTCACCTTTTCAGACTAGATGTCTCTGTTTGCGTTGAAGTCCTTGGAGCAGGAGCTGACCATCTTTCCCTAAGTACTCTTCGAAGTATGATTTAGATACGATGTGCCTTTCAATGGGTGACCTCAGGCAGAGGATGATCCATCCATTCCTAGAACTCACATAACCTTGGATGGGCTCAGATTGTGGTCCTGCTACCCAAGTGGTGGGGCCATGGTGGAGTGCTGTGACGGTCATTCCTTAGTGAAGTCATGGTTGAGGAAGAGAAGGGGCAGGAGAAATGGCTGCAGGCATGGGATGAAGCATTACTGCTGCTACTTATCATTCACTTCCCATGTGGATTTTGCATGCTGAAGTCCTCACATGGCAGGCTATGTTTAAGGTAAGTTTTAAAAACAAACACTCAAGAGGAAATTCTAGAAGAGAACATTCTATTGGCGAGGCAGTATAGACACTTGCTGCACATCAGATCCATGTCATCTGATTTTAGCAGCAGTTTGGGGTCTTGCTAGCTTGCCACTGTCACTCATATGAATGAGCAAAAATAGTCCCTCTTGATGGATGAATGTTAGCAAGGCAGCCTTCCCTGGGTGAAGCAGACCACAGCAGAGCTCACAGCATGCTGCAGAGTTAGACAGACAGAGGCCTGGGCCCACCCTACAGACTTCTCATCTCTGTGGAGCCCTGGTCCTGGCTCAGGTCAGCATCCTGGCTGTTGCTCACTGCAAGCCAGAGACCTCATGTCCAATCTCATGCCAGCTGCAATGATGACACCTGCCCACCCTGGGGGACCAGGCACTGTCTACTGGGACCACGGAAGTACCTGTCGCATCCCCATCAATGGGCAGTTAGCGATTCAACTGACTCTTTCTAACCAGGCCCCAATAGTCTATCCAAGGCCTCTGTGCTCTCTTTGCATTTATCTGAAATCTCTTCCACACAAAACTGAGGGGCCCAGATCCTGCACCAGCCATCCCTGGAATGATCATCTGAGCAGAGGTGGAGGGAGTTTGATGTCACCAGCAGAGACGTTCCCTCCTCGCGTGGATCAGGTGACATCAGCTCAGCGCTCAAATGGCCCAGTGTCTGCAGGTGCGAAGATGACAGAGAGGACATCTCATGCCCTGGACTGTCTGCTTTAGGAAGAGGTGGTCATTCCAGAATCCGATCAGGATTGTTCAAAGAAGGAAAGCACTGGGGCTTTGGACATGGTGGCTTCTATCTTGGGGATTTTCTTTTCCATAGGTGTCCAGGGACTCTGTGGTATTTCAGAAAGGGTCTTAGTCTAAGAATGTTACTGCACTCAGGATCACTAAGTGCTCATTCCAGTTGTATTTCATCAGAAACCAAGGGGCTGCCCCAAGAAAGCAGGAAACAATGTCAACCTGGAGCCCACGACGGCTGGACCACAAGTTTGATAAGTGCAGATTCTCTTTCCTGGGCAGGCTGGGGATCTGCTTTCAGCAAATCAGTGATTATATTCCCCAGCCGAACTGACAGGAAAGATACATTAAAAGATTTGCCCTAAAACATCTTTAAAGGATAAGCATGAGTTACGGAAATTGTCCAGAAAAAAATCAGTTGCGATGTTTTTGAACACAAAGGACACAATCATAAACAAACATATTAAATAAAATGATCAAATAAGGAAAAAAACCCACAAAGCATAGCAGCAAATATATCAACCCAGCCCTCCACATCATGTAGTACAACCTCGCTATGATTCAAACGCTGAACAGCAAAACAGCAACTTTAATATACACCACTAATAGCAAAATGACTGCTTTTATTGAAGAAGAAGGAAAAAAACTATGTTGCTCTAAGCAGTTTTGAAATGATATCCGATTCAAAACTTCCCCTGTGCATATAATCACATGCTAATTTACATTTTAATTACTTCCTAAGAAATCAAAAGCATTTGTTGACAGTAGAACATAATGTCAACTTCACGGTGCGCTGTTGGTGGATGCCTAATGAACTTAATTAGATAATTAGTGATGTTAATTATCCTTCTATTATGAAGATAAAGATGTCTCATAAAGGATGCACTTGGTAAAGAAACATCATTAAAGGTATGGGTGTTTGTTTTGTTCATTTACCTCTAGTTTTCAAACTTCTGTAACTGGGGCTTGTGGTAGACTGGTGATATTTAAAACTTGCTTAAAATGGAAAAAGAACGGCCATGCCTTCCATCGGCCCGCAGCGGTCCTTCCCCCTCATTCTGGATACTCACACTGTGATGAGATGCTGCGGCGTTTACTAAACCCCTATGGTAGGAAACTACAGTCACGTGCCACATAATAGTATCTGACCAACACCGGGCTGCATGTACGACGTCATTTCCATGAGATCATAACGGACTGAAAACTTCCCGTCGCCTAGTGACTTTGCAGCTTCCTGTCCTGATGTTATAGCACCACATGTTGCTTATGTGTTTGTAGTGATGTTGCCAGTCCTATAAAGGTCCCATAAAAGAGCCCGCACAGTAGCACACACCTGTAATCCCAATACTTGCAAGGCTGTGGATAAGAGGATCACAGGTTCAAGGCCAGTGTTCGGTAACTTAGCAAGACTGTCTCAAAATAAAAAAGATAAAAAGGGATGGAGGTGTAGGAACCCCCAACCCAGGTTCAATCCCCAGTAGCACTTACACACAAAGTCCTATAAAAGTCCAGCACATACAATTTACGTACAGTACACAATATTCAATGATGATAATGAATGCCTATGTGCCTCATTTACATATTTACTACCCTGTAGTTTTATGATTAATTTAGACTGTGCTCCTTCTACTTATAAAACAGTTTCCTGTTAAACAGCACTCTCTCTCTCTCTCTCTCTCTCTCTCACCACGCCTCTTGATTACATCCTTCTCTCTCGTGCAGGAATGATCCTGTGTTGTTTTTTTCTTCGTGGCCCCACAAGTACTGCACTATACCAAGGATATGCCAGGAAGTCTAGGTGTGTTGTATAATGTATAATGTTCAAATGACAAAGTCTCCTGGCGAACAGCGTGCATCTCAGAACGTGCCCTCCTTGTGTGATGTGTGAGCTCTGAGTGGCCCCTGAGCAGCAACGCTACGGATGTTCTTGCTCAGATGAGCTCGTCCCCTGCTCACTTCTCACTGATGGGATGGGTGGGTTTGTATAAAGGGCTGTGTTCGTGTGTGTATGTGTGTGTGTTCCTGGGTGTGTGTAGGTGTGTGTGTGTGTGTGTGTGTGTGTGTGTGTGTGTTAGTCAAGGGAAGAGAGGAAATGAGAGAGGCCCTAGACCATTGGTAGAAACTTTAAAGGGCTAATTGTCTCCCTTCTCCCTGCCCCACAGCCTGGCTGCATTTCCTCAACCCTGCGGGGTCCCGCCCCCATCCCTGGGCCCCTGGGCCTGGAGATATCACCTCCACACATTCTGGGTGTGATGTCTCCACACAGCTGCCCACGCACGGAAGCCCCCCCCTCCAAGCAGGCTACACAGACTTTACTTTCAGCTGAAAGGAGAAGGGAAACTTCTGAGGTTTCAAGTTAAGATATTGGACTTCATTCCTGTTCCTGGAATACCACCACAACCAGAGTGTAATGGAAGCCCTTTCTGGAAACAATCCCGGCCCAGACAGCGTGCGGGGAGCTCTTGAGTCCAAGCAGGGCAAGCAGTGGTATTTGGGGTCACTCATCTCTGGGAAAGCACCTAGAGTAAACAAATCCCTGGCAGCCAGGCCACCACACTTAAGAAAGTCAAGACCCATGCAGCAGAAGGTCTCGGTGATAGCACACACGCCAGTAAAGCGATTTATACTTTCCAAGTATAGTTGTTTTATTTTTTCAAGCATCTGTTTCTAAGTGGTATAATTCCATTTCATTATTTGCTCACCCTACTTCTTTCCCCACCATCAAACACAACTGAGTGTTCCAACAATACAGCACTATCATTTCTATGAAGCCCTTGTGCACAGTTTCTGAGTCGAATCCGTCTTTGATTCTTGATGGCTTTGACTCTCTAGTCTGCTCATCTCTTGACTTGTGGACACAGCATGATCCAGTGAGATTGTCTTGCTGAGTTGGACATAGTGGTACGTGCCTGTAATCCCAATACTTAGGAGGCTAAGACAAAAGGACTGCAGGTTCGAGGCCAGCCTCAGCAATTTAGTAAGACCCTCAGCAATTTAGTAAGGCCCTGTTTCAAAATGAAAAAAAAAAAGGCTGGGGGTGTGGCTCAGAGGTAGAATGCCCCTGGGTTCAAACCCCAGTGCCACAAAAAAAGAAGAGAGAGCTGGGCGTGGTGGCGCATGCTTGTAATCCCAGTACTTGGGAGGCCGAGACCGGAGGATCCGGGTTCGCGGCCAGCCTCAGCTCTCTCTCTCTCTCTGTACTTAGTGAGGCCCTCCGCAACTTCGTGAGACCCGGTTTCAAAATAAAGTATAAAAAAATAGGGCCGGGGGTGTAGCGCGGAGGTAGAACGCCCCTGGGTTCAATCCCCGGTACTGCAAAAAAAAAAAAAAAAGAAGAGAGAACGTGTCACTGAGATCACCCTGTCTCTCCACCCTCTGCCTCTTCAATCTTAGAAGGCCTCAGGCATCTTACTGTTCCCCAAAATTTAGGACACCTGCTCCCAAACACCCTTTTTAAAGACATTCATCTCCTGGGGAAGCTGTTTGTCTCTTGCCCACAAACATTGTCTTGCATAAAAATATTTGGTACAATGACCTTCTGAATTTCAGGTTTTTTACATTCCTGCAAGCTCTTGAACATCTCTGTCTTTATCTCTTTTACAACAGCCTATCCTGAGAGTTCTGACCTCTGTTTTCACAATTGCATTTTGAATTCTGGCGCTTACTCTCTGCTCTACTCACTCACTCCCCAGGCTGGCGTTTCTCCAAAACCCATTCTCGCTCCTGGGGCTCTCCTGATCATGAGCTTCTTTCTTCCCAAGGGAGTGAAAGCTGAGGCTTGCTCCTCAGGTGCTGTTCACCCCCCACACATGGAGAGGTCAGAGTGTTAAACTAGAAGGCAGCTGTGTCACTAGCAGACCTCACCACTGTCTTCCTGAAACTGCTGCAAGCTGGCCTCTCCTGCACGATGAGCTGTCAGCCTCAGCAAGGCCATCACCCCCACCACCAGAGAACAAGCACAGACACACAGGCAAGTGAGACCAGGAACTGCCCTCGCTCCCACAGCGATGGCTGAAGCCTTCTAGTCTGCACTGTGCTTTCTTTTCTGCATTTTTGGGGGGGGGGGTTGGGTTTCATGATTTTTTTAAAGAGAAAACAAGTATAAAGGAATATTTATGCATGAAATGATAGTATGTCTGTGATGTTGCTTTAGAATTATTCAGTGAAGAGTCTAAAAACAGGTAGTGATAGTGGGGAGGGGAGGCTGACCAGGCTTTATGGTCTGGGCTTGGCATGTCCCCCAATTGCTCAGGTGTTGAAAGCCCACTACTCAGAGGTGAAATAATTGAATCAGGGCTCTGATCTCATCAGTGGATAAGCCCACTAAAGGATTAACAATGTGAATGGATTTACTGGGTGGTAGCGCTGGCAGTTGTGGTGTGGCTGGAGGAGGCAGGTCACTGGGGATGTGTGGCTTTGGGGACTATATCTGTCCCTGATCAGTTCCTGTTGCTCTCTCTGCTTCCAGCCACTAATGAGTTGAGCTCAGCTTTCCTCCGCCACACCATGCTGTCATGATGTCTGCCTTGGAGTTGGCCTACTCTGGACGATACTCTGAAACCATGAGTCAAATAAACTTTTCCTCCTCTATGTTGTTCCTGTCAGGTATTTTGGTCACAGCGGTGGAAAAGCTGACGACATACCAGGAGTTCAAAGTTGCTGAAGTAGTGGTAGATACATAGGGAATCATTATTTTCTCTACTTCCGTCTATGTTTGAAAATTCCCACAAAGGTTTGTTTTAATGGGAACAAATAGATGAAGTGCTCAGAGTGGGTGGTCACAAACGTCCCATCCTTTCCCAGGGTCTCAGGAAGGGTGGCTCCTCATGGGGCTGTCACTGTTTTGCTGGTTTCAGTCAGGACGTTGGCCTCACCAGGGCGGGGCTGCTCCGTGGCTGTGATGGAGGCAGTGGGCCTGGAGTGGGAAGGAACTGGTGGCAGGCGGGCTATGGACAGAATCTCCACAGCTCCCTTTCCACCCAGGCCCCCTGCCTCCAAGATCTCCATGGCCCCCAAGTATGGATGCCACCTGTCTCGGAGGGCACTGGGGCATCCGGTGTCTGGATGAGAGGCCATCTTTAGAGGATCCCCTGGGGCCCCTTGGGGCAAATGTCTAGTGCTCTTGGGCCCTCACCAGGACAGAGGGAGAACTGCCACAAAAGCTTACTTTCGTGTTTTAGCAACTCCAGTGTGTCAGCCTCAGGCTTCTGGTGCTTTCCAATCCCCATCTGTTAATTCTCACAGAGCCTCAACGTCCCTCCATGGGCCGTTTCAGCTTTCTGATAAATGGCAATGAAAACAACTAGAAGCTTGCCCAGCCATCTCCCAAACCATGGTGACGGGAGGACACGGGGCCAGCCCTCCTCCATGGGGTGTCCTGCTCCTCCAAGTTTTGGTGGGAATCTGGTGTGGGGGTCTCACCCCTTGGGCGGCGCCCAGCTGGCTTCTCACACAGGAAGCTGTCCCCATGTGTACAGTGCACAGTCCACTCATGCTCTGCCCAGCCAGATGCAGGTCAGGGGACTGCCTCTGGCCCTGCACTCTCATCCCCACTGCATCTCATTCTCTACAGAGTTCCACAGAACCTTCTAGGCCACATGCTACCCACACCCTGGTGCCCTCTCTTCTCAGAGTCAGTGGCCCCAGCTTTGGTGGCCTTCTTACATCACTCATACCAGTCTCAGGTAGCAGAATTTTCCTGTGTGTCCCAGGATGTTCCCTATCCCCCTACCCCCCCACTGCTGCTACAGCCCTACCTCTTCTACTAAACCATGCTACAGCTGGGCAGGCTCCTATTTCACAGACCCTCACCCCTAATCTAACCTATAGGAACTGAAAGATGCCTCCCCCTTGTTTAAGCCTCTCTCTAAATGGTACATCTAGCATGGCCTCAGCTTCATGATCTGTCCTCTGTCCATCAACCAGGTGCCTCTTGTACCTATGCTGCCCCTGGCCTTCTTCCTGAGCTCCCTGGTCTATACAGCAGCAACCCGCCCACCCACCCTGCCACACACAGGTCCAGGTCACCTCTTCTGCTGCCCCTTCCCAGCCAGCCCCTGGAACCCTGGCACCCATTTTCAGTTTGCTAATACTTTTCTTTTCATGTGAGCATGTCGCCAGATGATGACATGCCTTGTGTTTTGGGGTAATTTCCTGTCTGCAGAGAGTTCTTATGCTAGCACAGAGTCTTCCCATCTACCCCTCCCCTGGTCTCCGTCCTGAGAATCAGCATCATGAGTTACCACAGTGTGTCTGCCAGAACTAAGAAACCAGCAACAGTGTCCACAGCCTTTGAACTTGTTCTTAAGCAAGGGTGTGGGCATCTGCTCAACAGGCGGACACCATGGCCTTTGCCATGCTAGAGATGGGGACTTTTGAGTTTGCTCCCAGAAGAGAAAATAACATTAAAAGAAGTAACATCTTTCAAATCGGCCCTGCCTCAAAGTTCAGCTCACCTGCCAAGAAGAAAGCACTTTCGGCTGAAAATGAAGATAGGTAAGAGGAATTGTGACTCCTACATCATATGCCTCACTCCCAGGAACAATTTATCAGTGCTGGGGAGCTGTCAGCCGCTGACATGATAAGGAATAACACCAAATGAATAATGCTTCCTCCACCACCAACTCCTTTAATTACAAACCTCTTCTTTCCAGAAGAGAGACAGAAGATGCAAACACACCAATTTCATGCACTTGTGCCTGAATAATGTCTCTGTGCTGCTTGTTCCAGATGGCGACCTTCTCACTGGAGGGACTAATGATGTGGGCATATTTAGGGAAAAACCAATAACGGAGTCTTTAACCTTCAACAACAAAAAGCGTGTTGTACAAAATGTTCCTTGGGATACATTAGAAAATATCAATTACATTGCTCACTGAGGTGTAATCAGCTGTAATAATCAAAATTAATTTTTAAAAATAATTAAACAGACCCCAGGGCAAATAGTTGATGCTCTTTTCCTGTGACATCACAGTGTACATATGTACCTGAGAACTTGTGCCTTCTGGTAGCAACAAAGGCAGCTCACGGAGATGAGTGATGGATGTGGGGTCTGAAGGCTGCTGAGTTGCATCCCAGCAAGAGAAGGGGGAGCCTTCTACTCCCTCCTTCTGGACCCTTCCATGCCCATTCCTTAAGGGCCTGCCCTGTGGCAGACGCTGCGCCCGGCCTAGACCAAGTTACCACTATAGCATGCTGCTAAGTAGAGGCGATGTTCATTTTTAAAATTAAAACACAGTCCCCTTTGTTTCCAAACTAATTTGTCTTTAACAATGCACAATAGCCAAATTATGGAACCAACCTAGGTGTCTGTCAACAGATGAACAGAAAACGAAAATGCGATACACACAATGGGATTTTACTCAGCCATAACGAAGAACAAAATTACGGTGTTTGTAGGAAAATGGGTGGAACTGGAGCATCACAAGAATGACCTTCTTCCTCAATTCGCCTTTTGACTCTAGTGACCCCTTGGCATCTAAACAGCCTGGCTCGTCTCTCACCACCTTCTTCTCTGTACCCTGCTGGGGTTTTTCCTCCGTGCAAGCAGCACACCCAACATTACCTATTTATTTATCCCCTTATTGTATTGTCTCCCTTTGCTCCCTGGAATGCAGCACCATAAAAGCAGAGAACATGTCAGCTTTGTTCTCTAACGTCACCTTGGTGCTCAGGAAAGGGCATGGAGTATTTGTTGAATGAATGGGTGATAACAGCATTTCCAACAGACCAGGGCCCTTCGAGACACAGGCTGAACAAGACGCGAGCTTTCCCGTCATCTCTGGTCTTCTCTTCCATGTCTGACCCTTTCTCCACATGTCCTGAATCCTGTGAGTCCTGAATCCTGGTGAGAAGAAAGCCTCCTTCCCTTCCCAGCTGCCGGGTTGGGTGTGGATAGCCCTCACTCCTTTCTGCTCCCCAACCTGTGGGGGCAGTGCCTGCCATCAGTCAGCTCCCCAACCTGTGGGGGCAGTGCCTGCAATCAGTCAGTGACCACAATGGACAACAGATGCTGAGCAGGGGGGACTTGGGGCCCACCCAATTTCCCAAAGCCACATGAGCTGAGTGCTAGAACTATATAATGCAGCTATCAGCTCTCTACTTCGCTCCTGGTGACCTGTGCCCCCTTCCCATACTGGTGTGCACCACTGTGGAAATCAGGAGATAAATACTCAGGGAATAAGGAATTTGCCCAAGGTCTCCTGACTCTCCGGTCATGTCCAGCAGCAGCTATGGTCGGCCTCTGAAGATAAGTTCATGACCCCAGCATTCCAAAATATCACAGGTTGTGTTTTCAAAAAAGAGCCTTATATTTCTGTATTTCCAGGCCCTCATGTTCTTGTAGAACTTTGCCACTCGTCCATGGGAGATGGCATCCCCCCTTGAACCCAGGCCGAACTTCATACCCATCTCAACATGATATCCAAAGCTAGGTCTTAAGAGGCAACATGGCTCCTCCTCCTCCTCCTCCTCCTCCTCCTCCTCTTCCTCCTCCTCCTCTTCCTCCTCCTCCTCTTCCTTTTCTTTGTGTGGTACTAGTGGTTAAACCCAGGGACATTCTACTGGGCTACACCCCCAGCGCTTTTTAGTTTCTATTTTGAAACAGGGTCTTGCTAAGTTGCCGAGAGTCTCACTAAGTTTCTAAGGCTGGCCTTGAAACTGCAATCCTCCTGTCTCAACCTCCAAGTGCCAGGATTATAGGCATAGGCTACCACCACAGGCTTCCACTCTATTTCATTTATTTATTTTGTGGTACTGGGGATTAAAGCCAGGGCATTCTATCTCTGAGCTACACCCCCAGCCCTATTTTATTTTTATTTTGGAACAGGGTCTTGCTACGTTACCACACTGCTGGTCTTGAACCTGTTATCCTCCTGTCACAGCCTCCCAAGTGCTAGGATTACAGGCATGTGCCATTGCATCCAGCAAAAGCAATGGAGTCTATCTGTCTGTCTCTCTCTCTCTCTCTCTCTCTCTCTCTCTCTGTCTCTCATCATTAGCCCTGGATACTCTGCCAACATGTTGTAAGAAAGCCCAGTTCACGTGGGGAGGATGTGTGTAGGTATTCCAGCCAACAGCACAGCTAAAGTCTCAGCCTAAAGCCAGGAGCAACCACCACCAGATGCATGAGTAATTGAGCCTTGATGATCTCCGCTCCAGGTGAGCCCAGATTGAGCAGAGACACCCCCCACAAACACACACACACACACACACACACACACACACATACATACATTGCTCCAAAGTCCAAGTGGTGTCCATGATCACAAAACATTATCGTTGGTGCCACTAAGTTTTAGAATAATTCGTTACGTAGCTTTTGAGAAAACGATGAGCAAAAACGCAACAGATCTGCCCCACACAGTCAAGCAGGCCCATTACTGTCTCCCAGAAATGGAGTCAACCTGAACTATCAGGTTCTGTCCAGCTTCACAGGGCTCGCACACACAGGTCCCGCTGAGTAGCAGGCTAGTGCACTCTGAAAATACACAACTCCAAAAAAGAGTGGGAGCAGGGACGGGCTTGGTCTTTAATTCCGCAAGGAATACATGACACGAACGGGACCCCATATCACTTCAAGTTAAAGCCAGCCCGAGACTGGGTTTCCTACATGTAGCCTTGATTGGGAGCCACATGCCCAGCCTTAAACACTCAGAAGAACACAGAATTGGATCATGTCCAGTGACAGGGGAGAGGAGGCACAGCTGAGGAGGCAGAGGAGACGCAGCTGAGAGGGGAGAGGAGACACAGCTGACAGGGCAGAGGAGGCACAGCTGAGGGGGCAGAGGAGGCACAGCTGAGAGGGCAGAGGAGGCACGGCTTGGGGGTTGGAGCAGATGCCTGAGGCACCTCTAAGGAGTCCACTCACCTCCGCCTTGCGCTCAGGGTCCTTGGCCTGCCGCCCGGGCATCAGTCTCATGGCTGAGGACAGGCTTCCACTCCACGAAGTGGCCTTGCTGGGCTGTGTGACACTTGAGCGACTGGCCAGAGACTTCTTCTCAGATGCTGGGGTGGAGAAGCAAAGGATGTCAGAGTCAGAGCTGAAAGGGGAGCACACAGTATCCTGACACCTGGCTTGTCTTTCAAGGGGACAGCTGGGGCACAGCGCCATGTGCCTGTGTGCAGTATGGGACATGGCCGCTTCCTGGGCTGAGAAACCATGTGGGCTCTGTGGTGATCAGACCACACTTAAACCTCTAGATCCATGGCTTGCTGCCTTGTAGTGAGATATTGGATAAGTCGGCTAAAGCTGTTGTGCTTCCAATTTCTCATCCTATAAAATGGGAATCATAGAATCTAAGTTCCCCAGATATCATGAAGACTGCATAAAATTATGTGGGATTTTGGGGTGTGTGTGTGTGTGTTTAACTGGGGATTGAACCCAGGAGCAGTCTACCTCCAAGCTACATGCCCAGCCCTATTCTATTTTTTATTTGAAAATAGGGTCTTACTACATTGTGGAGGGCCTCACTAAGTTGCTGAGGCTGTCCTCGAACCTGCGATCCTCCTATCTCAGCCTCCCGAGTACTGGGATTACAGGCGTGCACCACCACGCCTGGCTAAAATTATGCGTTTTAAGGACCTGGGACATAAAATAAAAAAAAAAGAAAGTGTTCAATCTACAGTTGTTGGCCAAAAGAGAGCCACTTGTAAGTTTCCAGGCTCTTCTTTCCATTTTATTTCACTATATTTGCATGGGTTGATATGTCTAATTTTATTATAGTTTTCCCTGAAATGGAATCTGACATTTTGACTTTAAATTATACATGTATGTACATAATTATAGCTACAGTTTGAATGTGTTTCCTCCAAAATTCATATTGAAACATAAGGCCCACTGTAATGGAATTAAGATATAGGTTTTTGTTTTTGTGGCACTGGAGATAGAACCTAAGGACATTCTACCTCTGAGATACACCCCCAGTCCTATCTTATTTTTTATTTTGAGACAGAGTCTTACTAAGTTGCCAAGGCTGGCCTCAAACCTGCAACCCTCCTGTCTTAGCCTCCCAAGTACAGGGTGTACCATCATGCTCAGCCAAGAAGGAGGTTTTTAAAGAAGTGATTAAGTCCTGAAGGCTCTGCCCTCATGAGTGGGTTGGTTCCTTGTACAAGGGCTGGAGGAAAATAGCTCAGGCCCTTTTTATCCTTCCATCCTGTTCATCATGTGGGACACAGTGTCCCTCCCCTTGGGAGGGTACAGCAGCAAGGCACCCTCTTGGAAGCAGACAGAGCCCCACCCCACTCTGCACCTGCTGGCACCTTGATGGTGGACTTCCCAGCCTCCAAACCTGTAAGCCAATGCATCTCTGTTGTTATAAGTTACCTGGTGTGAGGTATTTTGTTATTTGTTATCACATATAGTTTAAGTCAGATGTGTGCACACATATTTTCCAGAACTAATTTGGAAAGCCAAATAGATGGAGGTTCTATACCTCTGAACAGGTGGAGCAATATCCGTGGAAGTAACTAACTCCCGAATCACTGTGAATTCTGCAATGCTGAAAGACTGCAAGTAAGTAGAAGAGCCATAATTTGAGAACAATGGCTTCCTTTAAAAAATTAAAACCTGAGTCGGGCATGGTGGCGCATGCTTGTAATCCCAATACTTAGGAGGCTGAGACCAGAGGATCCGGGTTCGCGGCCAGCCTCAGCTACTTAGTGAGGCCCTCCACAACTTAGTGAGACCGTGTTTCAAAATAAAGAATAAAAAATAGGGCTGGGGGTGTAGCTCAGAGGTAGAATGCTTCTGGGTTCAATCCCCAGTACTGCAAAACAAACAATTAAAACCTTACTCTTGCAGTTTACATTGATTAATATGAGGGATAAAATGTTGCTTATTGGCTGAGCGTGGTGGTGCACATCTGTAATCCAAGTACTTGGGAGGCTGAGATAGGAGGATTGCAAGTTTGAGGCCAGCCTCAGCAACTTAGCAAGACCCTGTTTCAAAATAAAACATAAAAAGGGCTAGAGGTGTAACTCAGAGGTAGAATGCCCCTGGGTTCAATCCCCAGCAACACACACACACACACACACACACACACACACACACACATATTGAGTATCACATTACTGTGTGGGGGATGAAGATGTTCGCTTCATAAAGTGACAGGACATGAAGGACCCGAGGCTCGAGGCCATTGCATAACTCAGTGGGAGGTTTCTAAGCTGGCAGGTGAGCATCAGGGTGTGGGCAGAGAACCCCTAGCTCCTGAGCCCAGCCCAGCGCCCTGACTCGTGGCCATCACTCTATGAGACCACTGGAATCTGCTTGCTTGCTTGTTTGCTTAGTACGCTTGGTCTTCCTTTCATCCAAGATGCAATGCAGCATTCGTTCTTTGTGAGGAAAGATACCTGGGGTTTCAATGATATAAAGGCAGAAGATGGAGGGTCTGAGAGGGACCTAGAGGGTGTCTGGCTTTATAAGACCCAGAAGTCCCCATTCCCTGGAGCTGGGTGGACAAAGACCTAAGTAATGCTGCCAGGCTTTGAGCATCGTCTCCTCCCAGAGCGGGGTGACCTCTTCAATCTTCACTTCGCTCTCTCCAGGTTTCACAGACAGGTCGATCTTGAAGGCGTCCTCCAGGGCCTGCCGCCTCTGAGCCACCAGCTGCTGCCAGAGAGTCCGCACTGACTTCTGAATGTTGTGCTGGACTGGCAGAGAGAAGACACGCATGGTCAGGATGGCCTCGGTTCTCCCCCAGGGCAGGCCAGGGGACAGTGTGCCATGGCTGGCTTACCAGCACGCATACATCACAGTGAAGCGCAACATGATGTAAGCACACGTGCACACAGTATTTGGTGTGTTTCCCTCGGGTCCCACCCCTTTCCTGCCTCCTCCCTCCCGGTACATGTTAGTGAGATCGGTAGTGATACCTTCATGTATGGACAAAGCATTATTTAATCTGTTCCCTTCCTCAATCCTCCTTTTTCCCTTCCCACCTTTCTCTCCCAATCCCCTTCTACTATTCTACTGGTCTCTCTCCTCATTTATTATTTGTTTCCTATTTTCTCTCTAGCTTCCACATATGAGAGAAAACATATGACCCTTGACTTTCTGAGACTAGCTGATCTCACTTAGCATAATATTCTCTAGTTCCAACCATTTTTCTGCAAATAACATAATTGTGTTCTTCTTTATGGCTGAGTTGAATTGTGTGTATATACCACATTTTCATTATCCATTCATCCATTGATGGACACCTAGGTTGGTCCCATAATTTGGCCTTTGTGAATTGTGCTGCTATAAGCATGGGTAGCATGTATTCCTAAAATATTCTGACTTCAATTCTTTTGAAAACATGCCGAGGAGTGGTATGGCTGGGTCGTAGTGTGCTTCCATTTCTACCTGCTTCTTACTTAATGTCTTGCCCCTCACCCCAGCTCTGCACACTCCAGCCAGGGGCAGTCAGCATGTAGAGCCACCAAGCTGGCATAATGCGACAACGTCCACCTAAGCCGGCCTTTTCCTACTCCAACCTACCTACCCTCAAGTCCTGCCTACCAGACATGTCCAGGTCTGAAAAATGTGATTGATGGGATCAGGGGGCCACTCTTCCCCACCCCCAATTCTGTTACATACCAAAGAAATGCCTTGTGTGAGCCCTAGGTAGCAAAATAGCTCCCCTAAACGTTCCTTCCCGCCTTCTCTTACATGTCAGCCTCTTCGGGGAATGAATTTCACACTGAAGACTGTGCCCAGGGACTCAGAACCTTATCCAGTCCAGACCTCTTCCCTGGCACTGTATCAGGCTTCCAGTGCCTACCCATCTCAGTGCCCTGATTTGCTCTGATCTGACCTAGTCTTCCTGCTGAACCCACATCTATAGCCCTCTGACAGTGCCTAAATTCCCTCTGATCTTGGACCACTGGGTCCCCCTCTGGTGCTAACATTCTAGAGTCTGATTTCTTACCCTAGGGAGATGGACACTACCAAGTCCAGCTCTCCCAGCCAAGTCCCAAAGTGTGTACACTCATGCCACAATTGGTACTTGGTCATTATCAACTTTAAAGTCACAAGAGTTTTTAGTACTGGCCTTGGCCACCTAGCTGACCAGGACTCTCGCTTGTGCCTGTGATCTCATGTCATGAGATATCACAGGGTGAGAGGCACAATCTACAAACCAAAGTGGCCGAAGGTCTACTGAAGCTTCTATTTGGATGGAGAGAGAGAGAGAGAGAGAGAGAGAGAGAGAAAGCAGTCTCTCAAACACGTGGAACTGGCTGCCATACATACACATGCACATAATAAATATATACAGATATACAGATTTGGCCGGGCATGGTGGCGCACACTTGTAATCCCAGTACTTTGGGAGGCGGAGACCGGAGGGATCCGGGTTCGCGGCCAGCCTCAGCTGTCTCTCTCTCTCTCTCTCTCTCTCTCTCTCTCTCT